>MCJB01052450.1:0-31729 GCA_002018475.1 Nicotiana obtusifolia | reverse complement strand
AGAGGAAATGTTTGGTGGTGAGGATGGATGACAAGGCTAGATCGACATTTCTGGCTTGACTATTTCTTGTCAGGACCAAGACCATCGTGTCCACCGTCGCATGCTTCCTGAGGCTTGGAACCCTACTCGTAAGTTGATGTGCTAGGTAATTTCGGCACATTTTGATATTACTTGCTTATAGTTTGACTTGTTTTACTTGCAAATTCTCATGATACTTATGTAATTTTAGTGTATTTGCAGTATATCGAGTGTAAGGACCCAGAAGTACGGAAAAGAGTTCAAAAAGCCAGTTGAAGACATTCAAGGAAGTAAGAGCATCGCATATGCGAGTATGCGATTGCAAACAGAAAATGCGAAACGCATATTCCACAAGCAGATCGCGAACAAGGACAGAACTCTAGGCCAATCTTCATGACGAGAATGCGATCGCAAATGCGACCGCAAAACAGGAATGCGAACCGCGAAATGACAAGGTGAAATCACAAACACAAACAGAGTTCTGGGTGAAAATCAGAGTGGAGAATGCGATCGCATATCGAGATCGCATAATCAACATGCGACCCGCGAATCAAAACGCGATGAGAGCACAACTTTCTGGTGGAATTTGCGACGGGCGATGATGATCTGCGGTGCACATTTCTGTTCTGCGACAGAAATGCGGTCCGTATTTTTACCACAGGGGCAAATCAGACCGAAATTTGCCTCGGATTTTGGGCCTCTATAAATAGGTTTTATAGGGTTTTGTGAAAGGAGTCTTGTTAGAATTTAGAGTACAAAGTACGGAAATTGATTATTTTGAATTCTTAGAAGCTTTTGGGGATCAAATACCTTCTATTTTTGTAAGATGAGATCAATTACTCTTCGTTGTTCTTTAATTATTAGCATGTGTAGCTAAACTCAACCGCTGAGGTTGTGAACCCTAGATGGGTAGAATGTTATTGAGATCTTGATATTGAATCTGATTTCGAAGGAAGCTTGATGTTTATTTATTTCTTGTTCTTCAATTAATCGTTAGTGGTTGCAAACATTAACGAACGCCAATTAACTCTGTCTTATCTTGGAAACGTGAGATAGAAATTGGTAGAAATAGATAACAAAGACTCAAGGCTTTAAACCTTGTTTAATAAAATTGCTTAGGAATAAGTAGGTTTTAATTTGGCGTTTAATTGGTTGTTCTTAAGCATGACTCTTTTGTATTCGGGAGAATCATAGAGAGGATACATTATCCAAGTATTGGGAAATATTGGATAGTAAATTAAACATCAATTGCATATCAAGAAAGGTATTCAATATTATTATCAAGAACATTCTACTACATTAAGGGGGACACAACCTTGGTTTCTTAAATTTATATTTTTTACATTCATACTATCAAAATTAGTTTTCAGTTTTCGTTTACTTATATATTCAACACTCCTTTATTCTATTTGACGTACTTGATAGAATTACGACTTAGTCAAGTATTACATTAGTTAGATAATAGTTTCACACCTATTCCCTGTGGGATTCGACCCCAACCTTGTTGGATTATTATATTTGACATCGACCGCTACACTATTATTAAGGTGTAATTTGAGCGAATCAAATTTTGGTGCCATTGCCGGGGGATACGATTTTGAAATTGATAATTAGTGTATACTTTACTATACGTCTAATTCCACTTGATTACACGTTGTTTGTTTTGGTTGTTGTAGACAGGGAGATATGTCCGACCATGAAGATGATGTAGAGGTAGAGCAGGAAAGAAATCCTTTTGTAGATATTGAATAATATATCGAGGATACAAACGCTATAGTACCTCCGGCTATAGGTGCTGCTACTTTCAAGGTGGAACATGGACTAATTCTGATGCTGAAAGCGGAGGGATTCTTCAAAAACTCCACTGATGACAATCCAACGCAGCACCTCAGGAATTTCTTGGGTGTTTGTGCGATGCACAAGCAAAACCATGTTTCTGACGATGCCTTAAGGCTAAGTATTCGTTAGCTGGGGATGCGAGGAAATGGCTTCAAAATCTTCCTCCGAATGCCATACGTTCATGGCCTGAACTTGTCCGGGACAAAGCAAGAAGTCTAAGCTCAGAGACAAGATATTCTTCTTTAAGCAACTACCTGGTGAACAATTTACATGAAGCGTGGGATCGCTTCAAGTTGTATTTGGTGAGGTCTCCAAACTATGGCTTTCCCAATTCCATCTTGCTGGAAAAATTCTACATGGGTTTGGACCCTATGAACCAATCAATAGCGAAGAATGTTGCTGCTGGATCTTTCATGGATAAAACCTTCGCTAGAGTGACTCAGATCTTAGATAAAATGGCAAAACACAATCAGGCTTGGCATTCCGAGGATACAACAGGTGGTATTGCAATTGGGTCTCCTTCTATGAATAACTTGATCAAGGAAAATCAAGAACGAGACCAAGTAATTGCAGAACTTGCTACAAATGTCAATGTGTTGACAAAGCATTTCACGAAAAATCAGAAGAAGAAAGTCAATCTGGTTGAGAAAGTGCAGCCGGTGCAAAGTGATGATTATGAAGAGGCAAATTATGTTAATAATTCTCAAGGTGGGTATCAAAGGCAGAATTACCAAGGTCAAGGCTCGCAGAATCAGTGGAGACCAAACCCGCAAGGGCAAGGTCACCACAATGGCGCAATGACCAAAGTGGCTCTAACCAAGGAAACTGGAACAACAATAATAATTTTTCAAATCGAAGTTCCAACCCTTATGTTCCTCCAAAGGGTCAGTATTCGAATCAGGGATCCTCTAGTGAGTCTAAATTAGAGAGCATGCTTGAAAGAATATTACAAAACCAAGAAAAGTCTGATAACTCCATGAAGAACATGACTGAATTGGTTGGCTCCCACATTGCGGTGATTCAAAAGCTGGAATTGCAAATGAGGGATATTTCTCATGAGCAATATCCACAGCAGAAGGGAACACTTCCTAGTGATACGATTGCAAATCCAAAGGGGAGTGGAAGTGGCCCAACTTCCCATATTATGGCTATCACTACCAGGAGTGGTAAGACATTGCAAGGAAGAGATGAGCAAGCAATTGATGTGGAAGAACTTCAAAAAGGGGTTGAAGTTGAAAAACCTAATGTTGCTGAAGTAAACAAAAATCCAGAAGTTGTACAAAACCGAGATGAGACCCAAGAAGGGATAAAGGACAAGGCAGAAGAAACATCAAACGTTCTTCCGCCAATTCCTAGACCCTCTCCTCCTTTCCCTCAGAGACTTGCGAGAAGAGTTGACGATAGCAAGTTTGAGAAGTTCTATGACATTCTCAAGCAGTTATCGGTGAATATACCATTCTTGGAGGCTTTCCAAGAAATGCCGGGGTTTGCCAAGTATCTAAAGGATTTGATCACGAAGAAGAGAACCACCAAGAATGAGGTGGTGAATATGACTCATTGGGTTAGCTCTATTATTGCTACAAATCCAATCCAGAAGAATGAGGACCCCGGAGCATTTACTATCCCGTGCACTATTGGATTGCGCGACTTTGTAAAGGCATTGTGTGACAATGGGGCCAGCATCAATCTAATGCCACTTGCCATCTACAAGCAAGCTGGATTAGGAATGCCAAGGCCAACGAGCATGAGGTTGCAGATGGCTGACCGTTCAATCAAAAGACCAGTCGGTATTGTAGATGATGTGATTGTGAAAGTTGGAAAAATTCATATTCCAGCTGATTTTGTGATCCTTGATTGTGCTGTGGACAAGGAAATCCCTATTATATTGGGGAGACCATTCTTAGCTACTGGAAGAGCCCTTATGGATTCGGAGCCTAATGAAATCAAGTTGCGGGTGAACAACGAAGAAGTTACCTTCCAAGCTAGTAAGGGTATGAAATTACCAACTGAGTACGAGAGCATTTTACTAATCGGTATTGTCGATGAAGTTGATGAGGCTATTGAGATGAAAATGGAAGAGCAATGCCTAGGTGAAGCACTGGCAGCTATATTGGTGAATTTCGATGGTAATGATATGGAAGGCTTTATGGAGTCGGTGAATGCATTAGAAGGACGTGGCTCTTACTCATATACTCCACCAAAACTGTCCCTAGATTTGGAGAATAGAGCTACACCTCCTGCAAAGCCGTCCATTATCGAACCACCTCAATTAGAGCTCAAACCACTTCCGTCGCATTTGAGGTATAAATTTCTTGGCTTGAATAATACTTTACCGGTAATTGTTTCTTCGTTGTTGAATGATGTGCAGGTAGAGCAGTTGCTGCAAGTGTTGAAGGAACACAGACAAGCCATTGGTTGGACAATTGCGGACATTCGAGGAATACCTGCTGGAATTTGTGAGCACAAGATTCAACTAGAAAATGGGACAAAACCGAGTGTGGAGCACCAGCGACGGCTGAATCCATCAATGCAGGAAGTTGTGAAGAAAGAGAAAATCAAATGGCTGGACGCTGGGGTAGTCTACCCAATTGCCGATAGTTCATGGGTGAGCCCGGTGCAATGCGTGCCAAAGAAGGGAGGCATGATTGTGGTCAAGAATGAAAAGAACGAGCTGATTCCAACAAGGACAATAACCGGATGGGGGGTATGCATGGATTACAGAAAACTCAATAGCGCCACATGCAAGGACCATTTCCCTAAGCCTTTTATTGATCAAATGCTTGATCGGCTAGCCGGAAAGTCCTTCTATTGCTTCTTCGACGGATACTCCGGGTATAATCAGATCAATATAGCTTTGGAGGACCAGGAGAAGACAACGTTCACACGCCCGTATGGAACATTTGCTTTCAGTCAAATGCCATTCGGCTTATGCAATGCTCCAGCCACCTTCCAGAGATGTATGATGTCTATATTTTTTGATATGGTAGAGGATTTCCTTGAGGTCTTTATGGACGATTTTTCGGTAGTCGGGGAAACTTTTGAGGACTGCCTGAAGAATCTGAAACAAGTGCTAAAGCGATGCGAAGAGACAAACCTTGTATTAAATTGGGAGAAATGCCACTTCATGGTGGATGAAGGTATTGTTTTTGGACATAAAATCTCAAGGCATGACATAGAGGTGGATAAAGCTAAAATAGAGATCATCTCCAAGCTTCCTCCACCCACATCCGTAAAAGGTGTCCGTAGTTTTTGGGCATGCTGGATTCTACAGGCGGTTCATTAAGGACTTTTCAAAGATTGCAAACCCAATGTGCAAACTCCTTGAGAAGGATGCAAAGTTCGTCTTTGATGAGAAATGCCATGCAACTTTTGAGGAACTGAAGACAAAGCTGACCACGGCACCCATTATTGTTACACCTGATTGGTCACTGCCTTTTGAGCTCATGTGTGACGCTAGCGGTGTAGCTATTGGAGTTATGCTGGGACAAAGACACAATAAAGTTCTTCACCCAATATACTATGCTAGCAAACACTTAATGGGGCGCAGATGAATTACACTGTAACCGAGGAGGAACTGTTAGCCATTGTGTATGCGTTCGAGAAGTTCCGTGCATATCTATTGGGCTCTAAAGTGATTGTGTACACGGATCATGTAGCTCTCCGTTATATGATTGCGAAGAATGGTGCAAAGCCACGACTAATCCGATGGGTTTTACTGCTGCAAGAGTTCGATTTCGAAGTTATGGATCGCAAGGGAACACAAAACCAAGTGGCAGATCACTTATCTAGACTTGAAGAATCAGGGAGACAAAAAGAAGAGCTGGAGATAAATGACTCATTTTCAGATGAACATATACTGATGGTATCCAATTCATTTGCACCATGGTATGCAGACATCGCCAACTACATTGTCAGCGATCTTATTCCGGAAGGGTTGGAATCATACCAACGGAAGAAGTTCTTGAGGGATTGTCGCAACTATTATTGGGAAGAACCATTCTTATTCCGTGTCTGTGCTGATAACATAATTAGAAGATGCGTGCCTGAGGAAGAGATGCTACAGATTCTGAAAGTTTGTCATGACTCACCGGTTGAGGGTCATCATGGGGGTAACAGAACAGCTGCAAAGATTTTGGAGTGTGGTTATTACTGGCCGACTATTTATCAGGATGCTAATCAGTTGGTGAAGTCTTGCGACCAATGCCAACGACAGGGCCCAATTTCGAGGAGGCATGAGATGCCTATGAACTTTGTTATGGAAATCGAACTATTCGATGTTTGGGGTATTGACTTCTTGGGCCCTTACATAAGCTCATGTGGGATGAAATACATCCTAGTGGCTGTGGACTATGTGTCCAAATGGGTAGAAGCCGTTGCCTTACCAAACAACGAAGCTCGGAGTGTGACCACATTTCTTAAGAAGAATATTTTCACCCGATTTGGCACCCTGAGAGCCATTATCAGTGATGGAGGTTCGCACTTCTGTAACAGAGCCTTTAAAGGTCTCCTTGACAAGTATGGGGTTAAGCATAAGGTGGCCACACCTTATCATCCGCAATTGAGCAGTCAAGTGGAGGTATCCAACAGGGAGATAAAGAGCATTCTATCAAAGACGGTGAACGCAAATAGGATCGATTGGTCAAGGAAGCTAGATGATGCTCTATGGGCATACCGTACAGCTTACAAGACCCCTATCGGTACATCCCCTTATCGGTTAGTCTTCGGAAAAGCGTGCTATTTAACCGTAGAACTCGAGCATAACGCTATGTGGGCCCTAAAAAGGTTAAACATGGACTGGGCGGAGGCTGGAGCTCTAAGGCTAGCACAGTTAAATGAAATGGAGGAATTCCGTCTTCACGCTTATGAGAGTGCAGCAGTTTATAAAGAACGAATGAAATTCGTCCATGATAAAAAAAATCCTTGAAAAGAGAGTTTAACGTAGGGGATCTGGTATTGCTGTTCAATTCGAGACTAAAACTATTTCCGGGGAAACTGAAGTCTAAATGGTCTGGACCATTTAAAGTTGTTGATGTCTCTCCGTTTGGAGCTGTTGAATTAGCATCGGAGGATGGGCTCCGGACTTTCAAGGTTAATGGGCAAAGAATCAAGCACTACTTGGGAGTAGATGGAGAGAAACATGTGGTAGAGCAGCTGGCTCTAAAAGATGATCAAATCCCAACTACGGAATGATTGCAGAAGCATCCTAGCCTCGTCGTGCCGCGATGTTAAATCAAGCGCTTCATGGGAGGCAACCCATGTGTGGTATCATTTGCTTTTGTTTGTGTTGTATTTTTATTTAGAATTCAATATCACATTTGTACTTAGGGCTATTTAATGGGTTTTAGAATGCAGGAATGTAACGAAAGGATACAGGAATTGAAGAGGAGTGTTTGAAACTGCAGAAAAACATCAAGGTGAAAATGCTGCACAAATGCGATCGCATTTAAGATATGCGAACCGCATTTGTGCCGCAAACTGAAGCAGAAACTTGAGAAAATATATCTGGCATAAATGCGACGAAGCTCAACAGTTCACGGTTCGCATTTAAGTTATGCGAAACGCATTCTCACCGCAAACAGAGACAGAGAATTTAGCTCAAAAGTCTGATATAAATGCGGTGGAAACTCCTACTATGCGGTTCGCATTTCCATTATGCGAAACTTAAATAATCGCATAATTGCCAGGTACGTGTTCGCATTCCCTCCTTTTCTAAATCCTTCAATCTAAGTATATAAAAAAAAAAAAAAAAAAACAAAAACAAACAAAAAGAGAAGAGAAAACGGCAACAGAGAAAGACCTCCGACGAACATCATCGGAAAAGTAAAAGTGCAAGTTCACCAAACATCAAAGAGTTGATTCACAGTTGTCCTAAGACCTACAATCTTCTTCACAAGGTACGTTCATCCTTTGCTCCATGTTCAATTTTTATTTCGCAAGATTAGGATTAATGTTTCATTGAAGTTTTTCGATTCTTTGGGATGGAAGATAGAAATCTAGGGCTTTCTTGCTTGAGGGATGAACATACTTGCATATTTTAAGGTATTTGCGGTCCACAAAATCAAAATGTGGACCGCATCCCTAAACCCTAGGTATCTGAGGAAGACAACATATGCGGTGATTCTGCGATCGCATAATCGATATGCGGACCGCAGAGCCACCGCAAACACAGCCAAAACATTTGGTTAGCACTGGTGAACTCTGCGGTGAATATGCGATTGCATATCTCGCTTTGCGATGAGTATGCAATTGCATTTGTGTGTATCCAACGGGCTTATGCTCGAAAACAATCTGCGATGGATTTGCCATTCTCATAGTGTTTATGCGATTCGCAGAATCCACCGCATAATGCCCTCTACCTGTCACACATAAGAATGCGACGTGTTTGCGGTTCGCATAGTGGTTATGCGACCGCAAACCACGCCACATTTCTATAATTCCTTGGTCATTTTTCCTGTTTTGCTTTTCTCAAATGATGATAATGTCACTTACATCCCCCACTTATGCAGATATGGCAGCCAAAAAGCACTCCGCAAAGAGAAGGCCATCATCCGATTCTACCTCAGCACAACCCAAACGGGCAAGAGTGGAATCAACTGTACCTAACACCTCCCAGTCTGATGAGGAGGACTACGTATCAGAAGTTGATTTAGTGGTTAAGGCCCGAAGGAAACGAGGTGATGACCTTCAGCTTCGATTTGGGGTTGAAGGTTCAAGATCCTTGTTCAGGGAAGGGCTCACAAAGAGAAGGATCTTGGGGGAGAAAAAGTTAAGCTTAAACGGGCTACAGGACCAGTACCCTCATATTCTCGAAAACATCAAAACGAGAAAATGGGAGTACTTCACTACGGACCCCAAGGAATATAATAAGTCAATGGTCCGGGAATTCTATGCGTCTTACGAAGCTTCACGAACAGGGTATCATAGACGCAACAGAATATTCCCCGGCATCGTCCACGTTCGAGGGAAGGCTGTGTTTTGTGACAGTGAGCATATCAATGAACTCTATTTTCCCGACGGGGAATCAGGCACAGCTGAGTACGATGCAAAGTACTCCAACAACGAAAACGAACGTGGATGGATAGCGTCCATAATTGCTAAGGGGACTCCTGCCTGGATCAACCCTGGAAAGAAAATTTACAAAGAAGACCTCACAAGGGAGGGCAAATATTGGCTCAACTTCGTCACCTCCCATTTAATACCTTCCATGAATGAAACAGATTTCAGCATTGAGAAGGCACTTCTCATTGCGTGTATTATGACGGGTATTAAAATTGATGTGGGGAGTCTTATCTTCTAGGAAATTGGCATCCGGGCTACGCAGCGGGCCACATCACTTCCCTTCCCGAGTTTGATCACAACCCTCTGCCAAGAGGTGAATGTTCCTTTCTTACCACAACAAGACAAAGTCGGTAGGTCTACGAGAGATATTGATATCACTCGTATAAGTGATTCGGTTGCCCCACCAGTGACCCCAATTGAGGACATTGACTCCTAGAATCTCCTGTCTCCCCAAGGTCTTGACACCTCCACTGCTGCTGAAGAAACTGCACCCCCATCTACCATTGGTCCATCTGCCTCACACTTGCCAACCATTTCAAGACTCGGTCTAATTGCACATCACACAAATTCTAAGGTAGACCAAATCTTAAAGACATTTCCCCAACTGATTAAACAGGCCCTGACTCCGATGCAAATGTCAGTCACCGCTCTCCAACAACAACAATTAGTGTTCGGAGATAGGTTGAATAAGCTTGAGTCTAGGGTTGAACAGATTGCACGAGGTGAGGTGCGGGGTGGTTTACCCCAACTGCGGGAGGAAGTAAAATCCATGAAGACCGACCTCCAGAAGATGAAAAATCTGGATTTCAACATATCATCTCTCCTCCCTAACATGTGACAAGGGTGCTGACAGTGCTGCACCAGATTTGGGCCTGGACTTCACGACACTAATGGCGGACATCGCACCTTCGTCTGCTAAAATGTCTCAGCCTCCCGCTCCTACAGTACAGGTAGATCCTACTGATGACGAGACATCGGAGCAATCATAAGAATTCGAAGGGGACGCATTAGAGGAGGCCAGTTCAGAGTTCGATTAGGGTGCAACCCCTAAGAAAAAGGGCAAAGAAATTGCAGTGCCAACTGTGGAGGAGGAACAAGAGCAAGCAGACATTGAGAAGGCCATTCAGCAATCGCTAGCAGAAGTGGCTGCCAGGGCAGACTCGTCAGCCACACGGCCACCAGTGGGAGAAGCTAGCAGCTCAGTGGCCACACCACCTGCTCCAGATCCAAAGGAGACCTAGGCTACCGCATCTCTTCGCGCAATCGCGCCCCTAGGGATCCCCTTGTACTCTATATTTCTTTTTATGCATTGGGGACAATGCATGTTTTAAGTTGGGGGTGGTAGCCTTATATCAGTGTATTTGTGTAGTTGATGTATTTTTGGGCATGTTTAGTGACATTTGATAACTGTACATTATGTAGTAATGATTAATCATTTATGTATATATGCTGTTGTAATTAAATAGTGAGTAAAATTAAGTTCCGCAATAAAATCCCCTTGTTTTTTCTTCTACCGGGTTCTTTTTCAAGGGTGTAATAGTAGAACCAGGCCTATGAATATGAGATATATTGACCGGGATGGTAAATTTGTTGAGTATTAAGTATGTAAATCTGTGTGAAGATTTGATCCTTGTTAACAAGTCAATTACGTGAATTTAAGGCTCACTCGGTAACTCTAGGTCTACTTAGAATCGTGTATGTACACACGAGGAAAGCCTCGAGTAATCAAATGTGAACTCTAAAGCTGTAAATTGTGTTAACCGAACAGTGTGTGTGCCAATGTGTGTGAGCTCCTTGTTTAGATAGTTCTTGTGTTCACTTCTGCCATCTAGAACTTGCCCGATTGGTTTTTCGACGCCTAGTATATGTACACTGAGTTAGAGAGATGATCTTAGGCTTTCTTTGATTATTTATGAAACCTTTCTAGCCTTTTCAGCCTACCTGTGCATAATTAATATCACTAGTACCCTATTTGAGCCTTTTAGCCTTTTCCTTGGCCTCCGCATTACAAACTCGTCCCATTCATTAAACATGATCTCTTTTGAACCCGTTCTTCCTTGAATATTGAGAACATTGCTAAAAGTTTAAGTTGGGGGTATGTGTCAACATAGAAATGGGCAAGGCTGTGAAATGAAGGTGGGAACCCGTACCTCAAAGTGCTCATATGAATGTATGAAAGCTCCAAAAAGAGAGAGAAAAAAAAAAGAGGAATGAGAAAAAAAAATATAGTTATGTGATCTCATAAATAGTTATGTATGTATTGGCAATAATGGAGCTTGGGAATTGAATAGAGGGGTATGCAAGGTGGGTCCAATGTGGGAACTTAACTCTATTAAGGCTATGGGGTCGAAAAGAAACCAAAGGTTAAAAGAAAGAAGAATGTAATTAGTGTTCAAGCAGGAAGAAGCCACTAGTATCTAAATATATATCCTACCCTTCCTTAAACCAACATTACAAGCTTACAAAGTCCTTATGTGATCTCCAACCGAGGGTCCTTATAACTAGGTGATGAATTAAAATAAGGGCAAGCCTATGGTATGGCATGTGGTGACACTTGAAATTTTATTCTGAGAGTGAGTGTACTTGCACTTTAGTCCCTTTGCATTGCAATGATAAATGTTGTGAGAGTGGGAATTTCTTTTCAGTGAGGGCACATACATTGCTAGGTTGATAGTAAGTTGAGCTTTGAGTAAGGCATAAATGTATTCAGATGAAGGTAGCCTTTAGTTACTTTGTTGAGGCTTAAAGTTCACTAATTGATTGGTTGTCTTTGAATATATTGATGAATCAAGGAGGGTACAGTACACAAAGAGTTATACTTGAGATACTAACAACAAACACCGTCCATGGTCAGTATTGTCTCATGTTTGATAAGTAGAGTATAGATTAGGATAGTATTATTTTAGTTGCTTGAGGACAAGCAAGAGTTTAAGTTGGGGGTGTTGATGTGCCGGGTAATTTCGGCACATTTTGATATTACTTGCTTAAAGTTTGACTTGTTTTACTTGCAAATTCTCATGATACTTATGTAATTTTAGTGTATTTGCAGTATATCGAGTGTAAGGACCCAGAAGTACGGAAAAGAGTTCAAAAAGCCAGTTGAAGACAAGCAAGGAAGTAAGAGCATCGCATATGCGAGTATGCGATCGCAAACAGAAAATGCGAATCGCATATTCCACAAGCAGATCACAAACAAGGACAGAACTCTAGGCCAATCTTCATGACGAGAATGCGATCGCAAATGCGATCGCAAAACAGGAATGCGAACCGCAAAATGACAAGGTGAAATCGCAAATACAAACAGAGTTCTGGGTGAAAATCAGAGTGGAGAATGCAGTCGCATATCGCGATCGCATAATCAACATGCGAACCGCGAATCAAAACGCGGTGAGAGCACAACTTTCTGGTGGAATTTGCGACGGGCGATGATGATCTGCGGTCCACATTTCTGTTCTGTGACAGAAATGCAGTTCGCATTTTTACCACAGGGGCAAATCAGACTGAAATTTGCCTCGGGTTTTGGGCCTCTATAAATAGGCTTTATAGGGTTTTGTGAAAGGAGTCTTGTCAGAATTTAGAGTACAAAGTACGGTAATTGATTATTTTGAATTCTTAGAAGCTTTTGGGGATCAAATACCTTCTATTTTTGTAAGATGAGATCAATTACTCTTCGTTGTTCTTTAATTATCAGCATGTGTAGCTAAACTCAACCGCTGAGGTTGTGGACCCTAGAAGGGTAGAATGTTGTTGAGATCTTGATATTGGATCTGATTTCGAAGGAAGCTTGATATTTATTTATTTCTTGTTCTTCAATTAATCTTTAGTGGTTGCAAACATTAACGAATGCCAATTAACTCTATCTTATCTTGGAAAAGTGAGATAGAATTTGGTAGAAATAGATAACAAAGACTCAAGGCTTTAAACCTTGTTTAATAAAATCGCTTAGGAATAAGTAGGTTTTAATTTGGCGTTTAATTGGTTGTTCTTAAGCATGGCTCTTTTGTATTCGGGAGAATCGTAGAGAGGATACATTATCCAAGTATTGGGAAATATTGGATAGTAAATTAAACATCAATTGCATATCAAGAAAGGTATTCAATATTATTATCAAGAACATTCTACTACATTAAGGGGGACACAACCTTGGTTTCTTAAATTCATAACTATCAAAATTACTTTTCAGTTTTCGTTTACTTATATATTTAACACTCCTTTATTCTATTTGACGTACTTGATAGAATTACGACTTAGTCAAGTATTACATTAATTAGATAATAGTTTCACACCTATTCCCTGTGGGATTCGACCCCAACCTTGTTGGGTTATTATATTTGACATCGACCGCTTACACTATTATTAAGGTGTAATTTGAGCGAATCATAAGTGCTCGTATTTATTTATATATCTTTTTTGTTACCAATATTTTTCTTACTGTGGGTCGGTTATTCAGCTTTCCCCTTTTTGTAGCTACTACTCGGCCTTTCCAAATGGTGAACCGTATTGCCGATTGGGTTAACCAGATTCTTCCTCATACGGCGGGGATACATGATTGGTCGAGTTTTTCTCAAAGATTTAGGCCAGTTCTTCCCTTGGCAAGTAATTTGTTCCCTATCGTTGACGCCGTGGTTTTTTCGCCTATGTCTGTTATCTTTGCTGATTGTTCCCTTTTCTCATTTTTCTTTAGCTTCGGTTAGGTGGTCTTCGAGCAGGTCCCACGCCCTCATTCTAGAAGAGGAGGGCCACTACACCTTCAGTCTCCGCCCCTGTCTCGCCTACGGCCGATCCCCAATTCCACCCTTCGCCACTTCTGCCTCCATTTTTGCTCCAACCGTTGAGACTTCTTCCGCTCCTCTATATTCACTCATTGATGAGGACGATGGAGCATTTTCCTAGTGAGGGAGATATTCAACCTCGATAGAGGAGGTCTGTGGATGTAGGTGATGGAGTCACTCTAGCCGTTGATGCGGCAGAAGAGGACTTTTCATTGCATGAGACAGCGATGATGTTGAACCGAGTCTCGAGATTCCGAGGCCGATAGAAGCCGATGTAGGCGTATCTCTTCATCCCGAAGGGATGAAGATCGAGGGGCAGCTACTAACATCCTTGACCTTTTGCGACAAGAGGAGGCTTCAACTTCTCGGACAGCCGCTGATGCTTCTTTGCCTACTGACGATAGGGGCAAAAGCATTGCTGAGGAGGGCGATGGGTCAGGTTCCGATGTCGATACAGATGACCTGAGAATGATTGAAGAGGGCTTACCCAGCTCAAGGTAAGGTTACAGGGGGGTTCGAGGACTATCGCGATCCCTATGGATCGTGACTTGTTAGTGGACGCTGAGGATGTAGTCCCTGCCCTCGGTCGTCTCTGTTCCGAAGTTGAGGTTAAGACCCTTAAGGAAATAAATGATGGTGCCCTGTCGAGGAGCATTGCTTATCTCGCTCTTAGGGTGAGTGTTTTTTATACGAACTTTTTCCTATTTTTTGGAGCATTCAATGTTCTTACCTTTTTCTCTTCTTTTTGGGTTTGCAGACAGTCTTAGAAATTGAGAGCACTCGGAGGGAGAAAAGGCATAAAGATATCTTCATGAAACTGAAATATAAACTGCGGCAAGTATCGGGATCTCCGCATTCGGTTTCACGAGGGCCGCGACATGGGACCCAGAGGAAGATCTGAAGAAGAGGGACGAGGCGCTGGTGCAGGCCATAGAGAAGTGTAGCGTCCTTGAGGGGACGTTGAGACGTAGGGAAGAGGAGCTTGAGTTTAGCAGGGGCATAGAGGCCCAATGCGGTGATCTTCAAGCTTAAGTGGTTGAATTGCGAGGGCGACTTGAAAGGTGATGGTTTCAGTTGGAGGCCCTCAGTGGTGAGACTGCTGAGAAACAGGAGGAACTTGAGAAGGTGGAGTCCTCTCGTTTGGACGCTAAAAGGAAAGCGGAGATGTTCGAGTTGGCGAATAAGACTCTTCGAGCCAAGCGGGAAAATGATAAATTGACGGTGAAAGCTATGGAAGACCGGCTCGAGGAGATGATCGGGGAGCTGGAGAAAGAAAACTCCATCCTTCATGATCGAGTAACCGCTCTAGAGGCCGAGAAGGCTCAACTTCTTGCACGGGCGTCCTCTTCCAACACTTCTGATTTTCCCAACGTACCTTGGGAGTTATACGAAGAATGGATCCATGTCGAGGCCCGATTAGATATGTTTCAGGATTTCCATGCAGCGAGCTCCATTCCTGAGGCTGTCCGTGAGGATGCCAGGGTTAAGGCTCGTGAAACTTGAGTCGCTTTTGGATATGATCCCTCTACGCCTCAACCTGACGAGGAGGATGGGGAAGAGGGTTCGACTTGAGGAGGACGCCTGGTATGATACGGCTTACCCTCAGGGCAAAGGTGGCGAGGGTGACGAGGGCCGAGGTAGTGAGGTCGCTGAGGGCCATGATGGCGAGGGCTAGTAGTCTTTCTCTTGGACATTTTTTGTGTATTAGGTGTTGTTCGGGCAGGGTTGAACTTAACCTTTTATTCAATCGCGGCTGAGGGCTGATAGGTGTTTTTCGAACTTGATTGAACTTAACCTTTTATTAAGATGTGTCCGAGGGCCGAAAGATGTTGTTCAAGCTGGGTCAAACTTAACCTTATATTAAATCGCTACCGAGGGCTGATAGGTATTGTTCGAACTTGATTGAACTTAACCTTTATTAAGATGCGGCCGAGGGACGAAAGGTGTTGTTCAAGTGCGGTCGAACTTAACCTTTTATTAAATCGCGGTCGAGGGCCGGTAGGTGTTGTTTGAAATTGGTCAAACTTGACCTTTTATTAAAATGCGGTCGAGGGCCCAAATGTGTTGTTCGGGCTGGGTCGAACTTAACCTTTTATTAAATCGCCGCCGAGGGCCGATAGGTGGTGTTAGAACTTGATCGAACTTAACCTAAGATGCGGACGAGGGCCGAAAGGTGTTGTTAGAAGTTAAAACTTAACCTTAACACGAAGAATGTTCTGATAAACATAAGTTTCTTATTACTTCGGCGTTGTTGCTCTATTTACATGATTGGAGAAAGTTACAGATTTTGGGAGTTGGCCGGCGTTCCAGTCCCAGTCCCAGTCGATCTAGTTCCTTCATTGTTTGACTTGGAGAGTATTGAGGAGTCGGGCAATAAAAGAGAAAAACAGTCCCTCCCTCCCCTTTGTCGCCTCGTTAAAAACCTACTTGAGAAAACCATAATGGGACAAAACTCAAGTGAGGGAAAAAGAGTACGACATGGGGACACTTCTTCCTTTTTTGAAGTATTTGAGGTGGCTGATGTTCCAATTGTTCAGTAATTTCTTTCCTTCCATTATCTCTAATTGGAACAAACCCTTGTTTGCTTAGGCTATAATTTGTACGGGTCATCCCAGTTTGTTCCCAGTTTGCCTTCCCGTGGGTCTTTTCTCGCTTGAGTTTTTGCTTTGAGTACGTAGTCCTGAATTTTAGAGGCCGAACCTTTGCTTTCTTGTTGCAATAAAATTCTACTTGTTGCTTCTGGGAGACCATCCTTATGCATGCCATATTTCTTCGTTCGTCGAATTCATCGAGTTCCTGCCTTCTACTTTATCATTACTAGTACTGCTTTCGTGGGAGTACCTTAGGTTGGGTTCTCCGACTTCGACTGGTATGACTGCTTCGGTCCCATAGACCAAAGAGTAGGGTTTCTCTCTTGTGCTCATCTTCGGGGTAATTATATACGCCCATAATACTTCTGGGAGTATCTCCGACCACAATCCCTTGGTGTATTCGAGCTTTTTCTTTATGATATTTAATATGGACTTGTTTGAAGATTCCCCCTGTCCGTTACCCGCCGGGTGATACGGGGTTGAAAGTATCCTCTTAATATGCCATTTCTTGAAGAATTTGGTAGATTTCTTTCCCATGAATTGGGGTTCGTTGTCGCAACTAATCTCCTTGGGTAGGCCGAACTGACATGTGATGTTTCTCCATATAACGGTGATTACTTCTTGTTCGTGTATTTGGGGGAACACTCCTACTTCCACTAATTTAGAGAAATAGTTAGTTAAAACAAAAAGGAATCATATGTTACCTCGCCCTGCTGGGAGGGGGCCTACGATGTCCATTCCCCACTTGATGAATGGCCACGGAGAGGTGATTGAGTGAAAATGTTTGCCCTCTTGGTGAATTATTGGGGCGTATTTCTTACATTGTTCGAATTTCTTCACAAATTTTGAGGCGTCCTTTTTCATGGTGGGCCAATAGTATCCTGTCCGTATGAGATACTTAATGAGTGCTCGATTTCCGGAGTGAGCTCCGCAATGTCTTTCATAGACTTCTTCGAGGACACGCTAGGTTTGGTTTGGCCGAAGCATTTTGCCAAACGGCCGACGTATGTCCTTTTGTACAGGTTGCTATAGAGGAAATTGTATCTGGCCGCTTGAAAACTTTTGTACTATAACCAACGTTAGCCGTTCATAACTCAGAAAACTTTCGCACTACAATAAGCTAACTTTCAAAGAGTGCACTTACTCTATTTTCATACATGGACCGTGCTACAATAAGCTAACTTTCAAAGAGTACACTTACTTTATTTTCATACATGGACCGGCCTTTCCATCCATTCGAAAGAAAGAACAAGAGGGAAATTTAGAAAGAACTCATATGTAATATATCACAAGAGATTTACAAAGATTACAAGATGATTTTCTGATGATCCTACAACTACTACAAGGCCTCCTTTATATAGGACTAGGAGGTTATTACAAGACAAACATTCTAGATAAAGCAAACCTATCTTACATGGCAAACTTATCTACAAGCTTTCATTTGGGAGTGCGCCGTCCTGCAAATAGGCGATAAATACGATTATGCCAATCCCAAGTTAAGCTTATTGAGCTTGCCTCGATTTGGTCTAACGATGAGTTGAAGAGGTAGACTACACTTTTATCTATGGTCGTGATGCTTTTGGTAGCTGCGGCCAAGTTGGCGAGGCCGTCTATTTTGCCATTCTACGCACGCAGGATCTAGTCGAGCTGGCATTCGCCAAACTCAGCAGCAGCTTATAGATCTCGGTCTGATATTTTTGCAACCTTTGTTCTTTGATTTATAAAGCCCCTGTGATTTGGTTAACTACGAGCTGGGAATCACAGCGGAGCTTCAACCAACACTTGAGTTCTAGCCTCAAATTACGGCCTCATACTCGACCTTATTGTTAGTCATATCTCGGCATCTTATGGACTGGCAAATTATTTCGCTGGTAGGGACCTTGCGTACGAGTCCCAGCCCATATCTGGAAGCGTTGGATGCGTTGACAGTGCATAGGACCCAAAGGTCTTGTGTTTAGAGAGAAGCTTGGGCTGCTTCCTTCTTGACTTCAGGCATTATTTTTGCACTAAAGTCTATGACGAAGTCGGCGAGCATTAACGACTTTACCGCTATTCGCGCCTATGTGATATCTTGCTCGCTGAGATCGATGGCCCACTTGGCCAACCTTCCTGATAGCTCGAGTTCATGTAAAATTCCCCTTAGAGGAAAGGTGGTAACGATCGAGATAGGGTGGCACTAGAAATAGGGTCTAAGCTTCGTGAAGCTATGACTAGTGCCAGGGCCATTTTCTCGAGGTGGGGGGGTACCTCATCTCGGCATCGACGAGTGTTTTGCTAATGTAGTAAATGTGGAGATCATGTACCTTTGCTTTCTCGTATCAGGACTGCACTTACTGCTACTTAGGAGATGGGCAGGTAGACGAGGAGATGTTCCCCGGGTTCGGGCTTTGAGAGTACAAGTTGTGATGATAGATACACCTTTGGTTCTCATAGAGCTTGTACGCATTCGGGTGTCCACTCGAGGCCGTTTTCCTATTTGAGTATGCCAAAAAATTTGTGACATCTGTCTAATGACCGCGAGATACGGCGATTCGTCCAGTCAACCTTTGTAGTTGCTTCCTGGTAGTCAGGAGCTCTGGTATCCCTTCGATAGCTTTGATTTGGTTTGGGTTGACCTCGATCCCCCGTTGGGATACTAAGAATCCCGAGAACTTCCCATAGGCTATGCCAAACATGCATTTCTCCGGGTTTATTTTCATTCCGTACCGTCTTAGTATGTCGAAATCTTCCTTTAAACAGTGTCGTCGATATATACTTCCATGGTGTTACCGTGCTGATCTTTGAACATCCTTGTGACCAATCTTTGATATGTATCCCCTGCGTTCTTCAGCCCAAATGACATGACCCTATAACAATATGTTCCTCGGTGGGTGATGAACGTGGTTTTCTCCTGGTCCTCTTCTTCCATAAGTATCTGGATATAGCCTGAGTATGTGTCCGAAAAGCTCAACAACTTATGTCCGGCTGTTGCATCGATGAGTTGGTCGATATGTGGTAACGAGAACGAATCCTTTGGGCATGCTTTGTTCAAGTCCGTGAATTCTATACATATCCGCCATTTTTCATGTTTCTTCTTGACCATCACTACATTGGTGATCCATTTGGGGTATTTTGACTCCTTGATGGAGCCATTTTCTAATAGTTTCTCGACCTCCTCGTGGACGAAATCGTTGATGAAGGGATTGAACTTACGTTTAACCTGCCTTACCGGGGGGTCTAACGGATCGAGGTTTAATTTGTGTATGACAATCTCCTTGGGGATGCTCGAATATCTGCATCATCGAAGGCAAACAAATCTATATTAGTTATTAAGAATTGACTAAATTTACCTGGTTCCTGGAGATTGCAGCCGATGTAGGCCTTTTTGCTGTAATTGCTGGGATCTAATTGAATGGGGTCGAGGTCCTCTACAGTCGAGTCCGCGGCTTCAACCATTTTGGGATCCAGGATGATGTCCTTGGTCTCTTCTTGTGTCGACCTCGGCCTCATTGATTGCTTTGCCTTTTTTCCTTGTCGTTTTTCTGTTGGGTTGTCGTGCTGTCTAAGGTGATGCTGTAGCATTCTCGCGACGTATGTTGTTCTCTCTATAAGCTAAATATCCCCCAAGGTGTTGTGAATTTAATTACTTGGTATAGGCTGGAGAGGATGGCTCTCATGGGATGTATCCATGGTTGTCCTACTATGGCATTGTACGCGATGACCTGGTGCATGATGTGGAATGTCATCTCCAGCGTTATGCAGCCGGCCAAGACAGGGAGTGTAATTTCTCCCGACGCCCGTTCAACTACATCATTAAAACTAGTTAGTATGATGCAGCGTGGTACTATCTTGTCCTCGAGTCTCATCTGGGTGAGGACTTGGGGATGGATGATGCACGCTCCACTTACATCATTTACCATGATACATTTGACTTCAATATCTAAAATGCGCAAAGTAATGACAAGAGCATCATTGTGAGGGAAAGTCAAACCGTCGGCATTTGACTCGTCGAAGATGATGCTTTCTTCGAGTCCGTCATACTGTTCGCGAGTGATAGACCATTTGAGTTTGTGAGTGGTGGTAAATTTAACACTGTTGATGGAGGAATCGTCGCTGCCGCCGATGATCATGTTGATAGTACGATCTAGTGACGGCGGCTTCTGTGGGCCTTAGTGTTCACGTCCTCTGGCAAGATGTTTCTCCCCTTGTTTCTCAGCAGCTCTTTGAGGTGTCCCTGCCGCAGCATGTTTACAACTTCTTGCCTGAGGATGATGCGATCTTCTGTTTTGTGTCCATGCTCCTGGTAGAACTCACATAGGGTGTCGAATGTTTTGGTGTTCGGATCGGACCTCATCTTTGGTGGCCTATTCATCTTCATTCAGAGTTTCTCCAGGGTGTAGACTAACACACGAAATTTTGAGCAGATAAAAACGGGGCATACCTCTCTCATCCGGTGCATCCCTGTTCTCGGCTTGGATGGGCCTTCCTCATAGCGAAGAGAAGGTGGGGCGGGGGTCCTGACGTACGGCTGATGTCGTTCCCCATTGGATCGTGGGATCGGGTGATCCCCCCGGATGTTATCTCTTCGTTCTTTCCTAGACTCGGCTTGTACCGAGATGAGATGATGAGTTGGTCCATTGAGGTCGTCCTCATCTGCTCTGACTTTAGCACAGTAAGTACTGTGGATCTCATCCCAAGTGGTTGGAGGATATTTCATCAATCGGCTCATCAGTTTTCTAGTCGCTCTCGACCCATCTCTACTAAACCCGTCTTGAAAAGCAGCGACTGCCATCCTCTCGGACATGTTTGATAGGGTCATCCTTACCCTTTAAATCGAGCGAGGAAGTCCCTTAGTCCCTCTCCCAAGGACTGGTTGATGGGGAATATGTCGTTTACTCTTGTTTCGACTTTCCTGGCTTTGGCATGCACCATTAAGAACTTGTTGGCCATTTCCATGATGGTTTCTACGGAGCAGGCTGGTAGCTTTGAGTACTATGTTAATGCCCCTCCCGTCAGAGTCTCGCCAAATTTCTTCAGCAAAATATAATACACTTGTTCCTTGATGAGGTCGTTACCTTTCATGGCGATGACATAATGAGTCACGTAATCTTCGGGATCAGTCTTTCCATTGTGTATCCTGAGATATGGCAGCATTTTGAAGGACTTTGGAATGGCATGCGAGGCTGCTTCTTCGCTGTACGGTTGCTCTACGAACTTGCCGGCGTCCCTCTTTGGCAATAGCTTAGGGGCGCCTAGTATTTTGTCGACTCATTCTTGGTATTCTTTCATTTGATTTCTAATTGCTTTATTTTCATTCTCCATTTCTTCCATCCTCTTTAGAACAACGGCGAGGGCGTTATCACCTGCATTGTTAGTAACAATGCGAGTTATACCTGGTGTTGGAGGGTCTGGTTGGTCGCCCTGTTCATGTGCCCGTTGCACTGTGTAGGTTCTTGCGATCTCTGTAGTCGTGCATGGAGTGGGCTTGTTGAGCACACTTACTAGTGTATCGGCCAGCCATGGTTCGAGGAGCTTTGTCACAGCCGGTGGTGTTCCTTCTTCTGTAGACATGGAGGCCCCTTTTCCATTTGGTTTTGTTATACTATAATGGGGGGAAGGCAACCTCTCGCATCTGGGGGAGGCAGTGGGTATCATGTTCTTGCCTAATATTTCACAGCACTCGTTGATAGCGTTCATGAGGTTGCTAGGGAAATCACCTGTTACTTTAGTCTTCTCTCCTTGGTTACCTTCCATGTAGGTTTCTGTACATGTAATGAAAGAGAAAGATCTTGGGGTTAGTGAGGTTAGTGACTCACGTTAGTTGCAGATCTAAAGAAAACTAAAAAAATTAGCTAAGAAGTCCCCATAGACGGTGCCAAACTGTTTGCCTATAAATATAGATCAAGGTTCAACTACTTAGATTAAAATAAAGAAGAGTCAATCATAGCTAATAATAATATCCTAAAGATAAAGCTATCGGTTCTATGACAAATAATGTATGTTTGTCCGGATAACAATGAATGTAAGCAATAATGACATTGTTCAATGATCCAAAAAGATAGAATATGGCATTAAATAATAACAAGTAGCAATAAATGACGTTTAAGTAAATAGAAACGTGTGAGTCACCCGAAAAAGGGTGAGATCTGTGGATATTCTCTCTGACATTGATGAATGATTGAGAAGCGTTTGAACACTCGGATCATTCTTGGATCCAGTGGGAGTGCTAGACAAGAATCTTAGTTAAAAGGTTCTTTTTGTATGCTTGTAATAAAACCAGATTCTTTCTACAAAGTGAATGTGTTTTATTACAAATGAATATCTCACGTCCCATATCATTTTTCCTTTTCTATTTATAGGGAACATGTTCCTACAAACCATAATAGTACATATGCAGAGAATATTCACTAGAATATTCTTTTGTGTCCTTGTAGCACCTCGGAAAATTTCGAAGTATTTAAGCGCTATTAAGAAAGTCGATGTGCGCTAATTATATTATTTTGTGTGCAAACGAGGACTATTAATGTGATGGATATCAATTGGATATGATAATAGGTGTATGAGGCATATTATAAGTGATGTGGGGTCTAAGGATAGCCCTAAGTCCATCAAGTTGGAAATTACATGATAGACAAAAGTTCCAAATGAGTACGTAGAAGATAGAACTTTGGACGCGCATATCTACATATATATAAGGAGTTATGTGATGAAAAACCTATCAAATGAATGGTCTTTGATTCTAGCTTCCATCACTTCAAACCGTTTGTCATTTGGACATTCCTATAAGAAGTTATGATCAAATTACCAAAGGCTGGCAGAGAAGTCTGCGGATGCGAAGCATCCGGGACCGCATCCGAAAGAATGGCTAGCAGTGAAGTGCTGCCATAGCATACAAGGCAGCGTCCGAAACCTAGAAATCTGGGCCTATAAATACCAAGTCAGGGGAGAGAGTATTTTGAATATTGGGGGTTAGGGTTCTTGAGGCGAAGGGGCGATTGTAAGCTCAAATCAAGTCCAATCAACTAAGGTAAGTTGTTAATGTTGTTTTGGGTTGATTCTTACTCAATATACGTGAGTTCTAACATCATTCTTGCATCCAAATGCTAGATTTCATCATCAACTCCTCAAAAACACTAAAATCACCAAAGTTGTGATTTTTCAAGATTAAGCTACTAGAGTTAATTTCAATATTTCAAACTCATTTATTATGAGTAGTTAGAAGTATTTGAAACATTTGTTACAAGTTTTAATTGTTGAAAGATTAGATTATAAAACTCTTGTTCATGGCATGAATAGTAGTTTGGAAAAATAAGAGAGAAGATGAATGGTAATCTTGGCGATGAACTTTATGAATACAATAAACCTATGAAATTATTTGGTAGAAAAAGATGGAAATGATCAACAAAGTAATCGCTGGAATTGTAGATTTTGCAAGTGTTGATTATGGAAGACGATGAATGAAAGTAACTTGGTGGCAATGGACAATTGATGTAGTATCATTAATGACTTCGAATGGGTATTAAAACATAAGAATGAAGTTGAATGGTCTAGCATGTAAAACTATTTGGCAATTTGAGTTGTTGCAGGCTTGTAGCCAACTTATGAGCCATATATGAATGTTGGTCAGTATCTTAGGTCATATGTTGATGCAATTAGGATATCTAATTGTCGATATCGACTTGTAGGTGATTTTGAGCATTTTAATCAACATTGGAATAATGGAGGAGGATTGAAAGCTTGTGAATGTTAATAAAGCGAAAGCGAGGTAAGATGATTAAAACTTATTCTTCTTGAAGGACTTTCTCTAAAAGCATGTTACGAGTTAATACTTAAGTTGTTTGCTAACGTGCTTTCATGCTTGTGGGGACAAACAAGTACGGATGTATCCATGTATTAAAATATTATGTTGCATATGTAGTGTCATTTTATATTATAAAATTTTGTTTTAAATCTTGTTGGAAAAATGACACTCAAGGTAAATGTTATAAGTTTTTATCAAAACATATGTATTGACAAGAGGAGGTCTATGACACTTATTGATAAAATTCCTTATCATTTTATATCAAATATTTTGTGCATTATTTTTTTAAAGTTTGTCCCAAGAACTTAAGTTAGAGAGAGTCTATGACACTTATTGAGTATCGCTTTGTTGTACCCAGCCCCTCGGGTACCCCTCCAGGGCTCTGCTTACTTTACATGTTTGAGGATGATGTATGATACGTGGCGTGCGGTCAGGCTAGGATGACTCTCTTTCAAAGGTATTATGAAGCATCACTTTTATCTCGTGGTAGCTATCATGTTCATTTTTATTTTATTTTGTTGGAATTATTCCAATTGTTGGTTCTACTCTTGGTATAGAGACTCCATTGATAGTTGTGAAAGGTTGTAGTAACGGGGTTGTATATGACATACATGAAAGTATATTTATTTTACTTAGTCTCATTGTTATTATCATGAAATACGTCACGTTTGATTTTGAATTGGAAAATATTTTATCATTTAACCTGAAAATGTATATGATTTTCAAGGAGCTTCTGCAGTTAAATTGGTTTTCATGCATATGATTAGGGTGCATCACATGGTTTGTTTCGCTAGGGTGGGGTAGTGTGCCGGGTGCCCGTCACGTGATTTTGGATCGTGATAAACTTGGTATTAGAGCACTAGGTTCGAAGTCGAGTCCAAGGAAGTCTACAAAGTCGTGTCAAGTAGAGTCCCTCTTATCAGTGTATTGCCCGCTACCCTTATATCAGGGAGGCTACAATAACATCTAAGAAGTATGGCATAGTTAAGACAAAATAAATAATGACTAAATAAACCTTCCCAAAATAAAATAAAAAGAAGAAAAAGAAAAAGACTTTCTTGATCATCCAAAGAGAGAATGTTATAAGACGAGCCTTATTTATACTAGACATCGGGTTTCCCCTGATCATGATAGGTTATCGTCATGATTGTGTCATATGTAATAGAAGTGACACACAAGAAATAAAGTGTCACGTGTAAGTACGAGTTGAGGATAGACGAAGCATGCCATATGTAAAAGATGGGCATGACAACCTTGAATCCCTCTAGATGATGAATGTGATACAAATAAAGGTCAACCTCTAATTATGCATACTAAGGTATGCGAGGATAAAGTATGTGAACTTAAAGGGATAAGCGTGAAAATATTAAGGCATGAGATGCACACAAGGCGTAATCTTGGAGGTTATAAGAAGCAATATAGGTTGTTAGAGAAGAAAAAATAATATGACATGAAATGATAATCTTGAGTTTTTTTCTAGTCGAGGTATGTTTTATTTTATTCTGTTGAAATGATGAAAAATTGAGAATTTTCAAGAATGATCTCAAAGCAACTCTATGTGTGCCAATAGTGATAGCGCAATCAACTTGTGAGTGAACAGATCCTTATTATTTAAGAAGAATAATACTGAAATGGCTCATGGGCTAAGTTAAAGTCGTTGGAAAGTTATACATATGATGTGAACGACGCACGGCTCAAAAAACAAAATTGAAAACGGTTATGGTACAGATTTGGAGATTGAGAAGTTACAAGAATTCTAAGACTGCATGATACTGAGTCACAAATTTCTAACATGATATGTATGGACGAGGTCAGTGATACCATGAAGAATGGGAACATATGCAAGTATATATATTTTTTATACGAAACATGTTGATATAAATATGTGGTAATAGCTATGGCCAAAAGAGTTCGCATTATGATGAAAACATGCATGAGGTAATAAGACTCTACATGCATGACATCTTTATCTGAAGTATCAGCCTACTCGGTGGGATACCATCAAAATAAAGTTTCATGAAAAGGACTTAAGAGCAAGAAGTATAACTATCATTATATAACTTTTCACAGTATGTACCATCTTCACAATGCTAAATGTAAGAAATACGCAATGTATCTTTATGCCACCGTCATGTTCTAAAGCCGCATACATACATACATATGTATGTATGTATACGGCTTTAGAACATGACGGTGGCATAAAGATACATTGCGTATTTCTTACATTTAGCATTGTGAAGATGGTACATACTGTGAAAAGTTATATAATGATATGTGGATTTAGCTTAAGGGAGTCACACTCGTTCAACTTATTTAAGCATGAGATGAGAGGCGCAAGGTAGTCGTACTTGCCAGAACTATATTAGAGCATGGATTGAAGGGTGAAATGGTAGAAGAAATTTCAACAGTAGAGTGATCATGAAAGAGTGAAATGTTAACTATAATGATGTCGTAAGGGCAAGAAATAATGACACTTAGCAATATATGTTGCAGCTAGTAGTGACGTGATACTTGGATATGAAAATGAATAAAGAAAGTCCCTATGAGCATAACCAATCTATCCCATTGTCAGAATATTGAGAATCAATGTAATGATGAAATAAAAATTCAAGGTGCAATGGAAGATTGAAACAGTAAACCAAAATTTTTTAGTTGGGGAATAAGGAGCCTATAGTAGTGGGTGGTCTTGTAGATGGTCAACGGTAAGTTTTCTGTGAGATGACATTTTAATAAAGATTTCGAGAGACAGGTAAGAGTTTTAATTGGGTTTAATCTTAAGTGGGAGAGACTCGGGACAGGAGAAGTTCACCTTAAAGGTGATGGTTTTGGAAATAAGATTTCTTATTCACAAGTCAAGATGAAGAGGGAATTTTCAGTAACTTCGTGATGAAATGGGTAAAAATATCATAAAGTATTTGTTGGGAATTAAAAACTCATTACAAGCAACAATCAAGATATTCTGCATCAAGGATATTAAAAATGTATATTTTATATTTATATATTTGAGGGGCACCTCAAATGTATTCTTACAACTTAGAGGCATGTGTGATTTCAGTTAAATTCAAGTGTTGATAGGAACGAGGGAGTACTTTGAATTATACGTGGAATTGTATGGAATAAGGAAGCCCTTTTAGTATGTGCACACTTTTCACGGAATAAAATAAAAAGGGGCAATGCAATGTTTATTCTTAAATGAGAAATGACTCTTGTATACCAAAAACGAAGTATGACAATAAAAAGCATGGGTTTAAGAAAGGGAACTAATCTTAAAAGGTGTAAGTGTCATCGTGATAGCATTGATACGCGAGTGTTGGAAGCTTACAGGCTATGGTAGTATACCTATGGTGCAACCATAAGTAGATAAAATCTTAAATTTTTGTTAGAGAACCATTACAAGGAACTCAATAGAGTTAAGGAGTTGGTTAAAGTTAAGAAATGAAAACTTGAATCCCCGTATTTGAAAATTGATGAGCAGAATAACACTTGTGGTATCTTTCAAAGATTGATGTTAAATTGCTAAATGCTTTAGCATGCAAAAGGTTATTTATTTAAATTTTAATCAAATGATTTAGATTTTCTAGAAATGCTATGGTTTAATAAAAATAGATCCTTTGAGGCTACTATGCTATGAATCTATTTTTGAAGTACCAAATATATTGGGAGTTACTTGTATTCACCAAGATTGGCTTCGAATATATCATGTTCGTTGTCGTGAAACTACACGTGCCGGTGTAGGCGTAGATGACCACTTTGTGGTATAGACTACGGCAGAGTGCTCTCCCTCGAGAGGGTACCATTTTGTACTATTTTTAGCATGGATGAGTCGATTCATACGGCACTACGATGAAATGACCTGAGCAAGAAGGGTATGTGATACTTGCCGCTAGGTACATAACCTAGTTGACCTTCTTATGTCGGAGATGGTATAGCACTCCCAGTGAAAGGTAATGATGATTTTCTTATGTTTAGGCCTAAGGAGACGAAAGTGATTTCGATGACTTAAAGCAAATGGAATGATTTTGTATGATTTTATCCAAAATCTTGGATTGATATAAATATTTTAAAAGTTTACACTGTGGGTTATATTTCACTTGGTTGTTATTTAAAATAACAAAGGTCATGAGATGATAAAATTTCTTATTGTTTTATATGAAATATTGGTGCATTATTTTTATAAAGTTTGTCCCAAGAACTTAAGTTAGAGAGAGTCTATGACACTTATTGAGTACCGCTGTGGTGTACCCAGTCCTTAGGGGCCCCCCTCCAGGGCCCTGCTTACTTTACATATTTCAGGATGATGTATGTTACGTGGCATGTGGTCAGGCTAGGATGACTCTCTTTCCGAGGTATTATGAAGCACCACTTTTATCTCGTGGAAGCTATCATGTTATTTTTTATTTTATTTTGTTGGCATTACTCTAACTGTTGGTTTTATTCTTGGTATAGAGACTCCATTGATAGTTGTGAAAGGTAGTAGTAACGGGGTTGTACCCGACATACATTATATTAATTTTATTTAGTCTCATTGTTATTATCATGAAAAATGTCATGTGTGATTTTGTCACGACCGGGATCCCAAACCCGGTCGTGATGGCGCCTCTCATGAAGACAAGGCCAACCAATTCGAACCCCAACTCATTTTTAACAAATAAACAATATGAAAATAATATAAGCACGGTTTAATAACAGTAATTTATGAAAAATATAGTGAACCATCCCGACTACAGCCCGAACCGGGGTATCACAAAGTCATGAGCAACTAATGAAAATCCTTATAATAAGATTACTACTACAATATCTTGGCACAATTGTTTGAAGATACTGGAAACAATTAAGGTAAAAGGGATACGGGGCTGTGGACGCCAACAACTACCTCGTAGTCTCTGAATCGCCGCTCTGACAGTAGTAATCAATGTCTCGGAGCGGAACTGATAACGCCTGAATCTGCACACATGGTGCAGGGAGTAATGCGAGTACTTCCAACTCAGTGAGTAATAATTATAAATAACATCTGAGAGTAAGGAAACGCATATGGCGTACAACAATCCATAATGGAACAGTATAACATGTAAATAATCAAGTCAATAACATGAAGTAAAAGAAAATATCATGACTGGCCAAGTCATATCTCGTGACGGCGTGTCACCCGTTCCCATGGGTACCCGGCGCTTACTGTGGGGGTGCAGTAGCGCAATATCTCGTGACGGCGTGTCACCCGATCCAATTTATCATAATCCGTGGCGGCGTGCCACCCGATCCCATTTACATCATTTGAAAAGTTATTAAATTTCAAAACTGAGTTTAAGAAATGAATCAAATCAGTTAGAAAACAGTGATAAATTACCCCTGAAGGGTTCACATATCCGGCACGAAGCCCAAATAATACCCCTGAAGGGTTTACATAACCGGCAAGAAGCCCAAATATGGCAATGAGCCCAAATCATGATGATAACACGTAAGTTTCAAGCAATTGCATAGTAAAATCATCAATTGGGACGGACCAAGTCACAATCCCCAGTAGTAAACGACCCCACGCTCATCATCGAGCGCGAGTCTCAACTCAATATAGCACTACGATGTGCAAGTCCGGGGTTTCAAACCCTCAGAACATCATTTAAGATCATTACTCACCTCAATCCGGCTAAATCCTTAGCCCATGACGCCTTTGCCCTTTGAATTGGCCTTCACGTGCGTCGAATCTATCAAAATTCAGAGCAATTACGTCACAATATATTGAGGGAACAAAGCCCTAGCAAAAACGATCAAAAATACTCAAAGATCCCGAAATTAGCTCATGGGCTAAGTTAAAGTTGTTGGAAAGTTATACATATAATGTGTATGACGTAAGGCTCAAAAAACAAAATTGAAAACGATTATGGTACTGATTTGGAGATTGAGAAGTTACAAAAATTCTAAGACTAATTGATATCGTATCACAAATTCCTAAAATGATATGTATGGACGAGGTCAGTGATACCATGAAGAATTGGAAGGATATGCAAGTATAGTTCTTTTAATATGAAACATGTTGATGTAAATATGTGGTATTAGCTATGGCAAAAATCGTTCGCATTATGATGAAGACATGCATTAGGTAATAAGACCCAACAGAAATGACATCTTTATCATAAGTATCAGCTTACTCGATGGGATACCATCAAATAAGTTTCATGAAAAGGACTTAAGAGCAAGAAGTATAATTTCAGAGATATACTGTCACGACCCAAAATCCCAACCCGGTCGTGATGGCGCCTCTCATGAAGAGAAGGCCAGTCAATCCAAACTAAATTTATTTTTAACAGTTAAATAATACGAAAATAATATAAGTACGGTTTAATAACCGAAATTAGCGGAAAAATATAGGAACCATCCCGACTACAGCCCTCAGATCGGGGTGTCACAAAGTCATGGGCCACTAATGAAATCCTAATAATAAAATAACTATTACAATATCTTTGGCACAATTGTTTGAAGAAAGTGGAAACAACAAAATAAAAGAGATACGGGCTGTGAACGCCAACAGCTACCTCGTAATCTTAGAATCACCACCATGACAATAGTAGTAGTCAGTACCTCGGGGCGGAACCGATAACGCCTGAATTTGCACACATGGTGCAGGGAGTAATGTGAGTACTTCCAACTCAGTGAGTAATAAATATAAATAATGACTAAAAGTAAGAAACACATAAGACTTAAGGTAATCCACGATGGAGCAGTAAAAACATGTAACATCTCAAATAAATAAAGTGAAGTAAATGGAAACAACACCAACACAACCAAAGATGCAATGCGATGCAATGCAATGCAATGCAATGCAATGCAAGTCATGACTATCGTGGCGGCGTGCCACCCGTTCCCTGGGTACCCGGTGCTTACTGTGGGGGGTTCAGTAGCGCAATATGTCGTGACGGCGTGTCACCCGATCCATGCATATTACATCTCGTGGCGGCGTGCCACCCGATCCAATTTATATTCCGTGGCGGCGTGCCACCCGATCCAATAAAAATCATTTCAAAATATCATTTGAGTTTCAAAACTGAGTTTATGAAATGAATCAATTCAGTAACAAATGCCCCTGAAGGGTTCACATAACCGGCGAGATGAGCAAATATGATTTAGTAAACAATGACAACTACCCCTGAAGGGTTCACATAACCGGCGCGAAGCCTAAATATAATTTAGTACAAAATGACAACTACCCCTGAAGGGTTCACATAACCGGCGCGAAGCCCAAACATGGCAAGTAGCCCAAATCACAATGAAATCAATTAGATTTCAATCAAGTATGTAGTAGAAATCATCAATCGGGATGGACCAAGTCCCAATCCCCAGAAGTAAACAACCCCATGCTCATCATCGAGCATGTGTCTCACCTCAACATAGCACTATGAGGTGCAAATCCGGGATTTCGAACCCTCAGGACGTCATTTACAAATATTACTCACCTCAAACCGGCTAAATCCTTAGCCCGCGACGCCTCTGCCCTTTGAATTGGCCTCCACGTGCGTCGAATCTATCCAAATTCAGAACAAATACATCACAATATGTTGAGGGAACAAAGCCCAAGCAAAAACAATCAAAAATACCAAGAAGTCACGAAATTAGCAAAACCCGAGCCCCGGGCCCACGTCTCGAAATTCAGTACTTTTCACCCCAACGGGTTCCTTATC
>MCJB01052449.1:20030-30605 GCA_002018475.1 Nicotiana obtusifolia | reverse complement strand
TTCCGGAGGGGCTCCTTCAGCCCAAGTGCTATATAAAGCCGATGTGGCCTGCTGCAGCGTGCAGTCCGATCCCATAATAATAAAGCCTATAAGGCCTACTGCAGCATGAAACCCCGATCCATATAATAATAATATATATAAAGCCAATATGGCATGTTGCGGCACACAGCTCAATCCCATAAATATCCTCATAATGGATGAACATGACTGAGTATGAAATGTACATTTTAAAACAATTAATTCAACAGCAACACGACCCTATAGGTCCCACGGCACGTAGCCTAAACATGATCTTTAATACATGCCTCAGCTCAATTTCTCTAACACGTGGAGGATATGCGGATATTGAAATGATTCTTTAATTTTGTCAAAAAGGAAAAGAAAAAGGCGCCTCATTCTGAGTTCTCGGAGTCATTTCGGCCTCGGTCTTTTTGGCATCTTTGATCTCGGCTGATAGATTGAAGCCCCGAGCATGTATCTCCTCGAGGACGAACAGGCGAGTTTGCCACTTCATGTGATCAACCAAATTTTTTGATTGATCTTGAGCAGCCTCGGCGTCGGCCTTGTACTGGGCCACCAGCTCATCAGCCTCAACTTTGGTTGTACCAGCCTCTGATTTCGCCATATGCAGCTCGTTGGCTAAAACATCTAGATTCGAGGTGATCACGCTGACTTGGGAGTGGTGTTCGTCGGTGCTCTTAGTCAGAGCCTCGATTCTCCCTTTTACTTCCATCAGTTGAGCTTCTACTGAAACTAACTGAGCATGGAAGGCCTCTTTTTCTGAAGCCAACTGATCCATCTTGCTCTTCCACTCATTTGCTTCAGCTCTAGCCGCGCTTGCCTCGGATCGGAGTTGGGTGATTTGATCGAGCTGTTGCCCCACCTGCTCGACTAAGCCAGAATTGTCTCTCCGGACAAGATCTAGTTCGGCTCGAAGGTTCACCATCTCCCCTTCGAGCCGCTCGCAGCGTCTCGATTCTTCCTGGTGGCAAAGAAAAGCCTCATGATGAAGCACCGAGGCCTGCAAAAGGCAATATGGCAATTAGCTAAAGTTTTAAAGTGTAAAATAGTGAACACCAGATAAGGCTTATCAGAAAATTACCCTATTCAATGCTTGCTGAGCTTCGTTGAACAAGCAGGATATATACACTTCGTTCATCTTGGCCTGATCTTCTTCGGTCACCAAACACCGAAGATAGCTGGCCATCCCTACAGGAGCGAAAAGGACCTTAACATCTTCAGGAATGGCAAAGGATATGATCCGCTTCCGATCAGGGTCTGAACTCGGAGCAGGAAATCTATCGACCAACTTCGGACCGAAAGAAACCCTGCTCGTGCTGGTGGAAGGACTTTTCCTCGGTACTTCCAGGTTACGGAGCCCAAAGGTATCTTCAGCAGACGCCGAATCCACGCCATCGAAGAAACCTCGGAAAGGGCCTTTCGCTACATGACCCCCGCCCGGGGAACGTCCTTTTCCTTCTTGGGCCTCGTTAAGTGTCGACTCCGAGAAGGAAGGAGAGTCTATCTTCTATGGGGCCTAAGACTCCCTACGAAGCCCCCCTTGCATCGGTAGAAGCCCCAGCTCTTGCCCCCATTTCGGAGCCCCCGACTCGATGAAGGTCTGTTTCATCGGCTCTCAGCTCGGGGACTCCCCTTCCTTCAGTTTGGGACGGCTCGCTACCCAAAAAGTCAAAATCCTCATCTTCTTCGGACTCGTCCCTCAACCGACAAAGTGAGTCCGAGGATAGTATTCGGTCATCGATGTTGCTCTTGGGCTTACGAGCTATCCTTTTCTTCGGCCTCCTTTTCCCGGGCTCCGAAGAACTGGGGGCTTCTTTCCTCTTTTTCTCTTTCGCCTGCTTTGAAATAGGGGGCTCCCAGGGAACCTCATCACCAGTGGACGCTGGCCTCAATTCAACGTCCTTCGATAAACCTACAAATGAAGAGTAAAGCAAATTAGAAATTGATAACATGAGACGCTGAGTTCGAACTTAACCTGTCTCACTATGGAGTCGGGCCTCTCATTGGCCCATCGAGAGCTCATGCCAAGCACGTTCCGAATAGGGTCTATGGGACACTATTCTTTCGACCCATTCCTTCAGATGAGGAATTGCGGCCAGCACCCGAGATACAGCTACATCATATGAAACTGGTTAGTAAAATGACGAAGGGAAAAACATTGAACAAGTTGAGATATAGGATAACACTTACGGTTCATGTTCCATTTCTCGGGGAACGACATGTCTTTGGCCGGAATTAGGTCTGATGTCTTCACTCGAACGAATCGGCCCATCGAGCCCCGATCCCTATCCTCATCGATACTAGAGAATGGGGCTTTGCTTGCCCAGCGAGCAAGTTTTATTAATCCCCCTCGGAAAAGACGGGGACTGTATAACCGTAGAAGGTGATCGACGGTGAAAGGATGCCCGTCGATCTTGCTGACAAAAAAGCGAAGGAGAATGACTATTCTCCAGAAAGAGGGGTGGATCTGACCCAATGTTACTTCGTACCTTTTGCAAAAGGCAACGATAATCGGTTCCAAAGGGCCCAACGTGAAGGGGTAAGTGTAAACACTTAAATAACCCTCCACGTGGGTGGTGATCGCCTCTTCCGGTGAAGGAACGACCACACACTTGCCGATCCAATTACAGTCTTCTTTGACCTTGTCAAGGACTTTGTCCGTAATCGAACAAATATACCTAGTGACCGGTTCACATCGGCCCGGTATTGAAGAGGTCTTATCTACTTTAAAGTCGGCATCGATTGAACATCCAGTTGGTACAAACGCCTTCAAAGGAGGTTCAGTCATGGTTTCCTCAACATCAACAGGTTAAGGATCTTCAGCAGGTTGAGAGGAAAGAGGGTCTGTCTTTGAGGAACGGATTTAGAGGTCTTCGCCATTGTTGTTAAGAGATAAAGAAGTTAGAAGATGCAGGTGTAAGATAAGAACAAAAGGGAGATCACTTGCAAGGAAGCTTAGAGAAATTGAAGAAGGGAATGATTCAACTGATCAGATAACTTAAACGCCTGAAAGTGAAGATGGAGAAGGGTATTTATAGCCCCTCAAAGGCGGCGGTTCGCGTCCCAAAGCGGCGAAGCACTAATTGGCATGTACTGATATTGCAGAGGTTTGTCTCAAGTTTGTCTCTAATGAAACGTTTTCGACACATACCACGTACGTCACAATTCCACCGTCATTTATCAGTATGATGATTCGTTTCCTTTGATGGGACGCTCCGACTTTCGTGCCACACGCGTCATAAGTATGTCGCTATTCAACCTAACCAAAAAGTTGCGCCTCATATCGTTTTTCGTCATTACTCTCTAAAAAACGAGGGGACTATCTATATGAGGTCGAACTCGGGACCGCCTACATAAGGACAAATCGGCTCGAGTTTATACGGTTGGTATCAATTGTAATTACTGCTCAGTAAATCGGGGTCGAGGTATCAAATATCGAAGAGCGAGACCGAATAACATCGAAGCAAGAATATCGAAGTATCAAAGACCGAAGGTCGAGACCGAACAACATCGAATCGGAACATGAAGCCATGGTACCCGAGATGAGCCTATCGAGCTCGATTCCGGGAAATGTCCTAGGGTAAGTTATCAACTTTGAATGACGAAAGGACCGAAAATTCCATGATAAGTAAGCATCTCGGCGGAAATCACCGGCATCAATCAATAAGACCATTAAATCAGCACATCAAGAGATATTTTACCTTGTAAACAGATTCTTGCCTTGCATAAAAGATTATCCCCACGCTATATAAAGGGGTAATGTAATTATTCTAAGGCATCTCACGAAACAACTATCAATACAAAGAAAAGAAGTCTGCTTTTATTATTTTATACATTACTTTATTCGTCTGGTTTCCTTGATATTTATTGTTCATTTTGGAGGAATCAGTCAAGGCCAGGATTATCCAAGGCTTGTGGTTTGTATTTCTTCCCCATTTATTTATTGACTTTAATTTCCGTTATATTATTCGTTATTTGTATCAAATAAAATTACGTATCCATAAAACCACGTATAAATTCAATTGTTATCCGAAACCAAAGGTAAACAGTCATAAAAAAGCCATGATATATTCAATAATAATGCAGAACCGATAATGTAAATATTTTGACAGAACTGGTCATTGCTTTATTTTAGCGTATTATCAAATTTTCTTCACAAATTCCTAACGTGATTACAATTACAGATTTTAAGGCTGGTTAATTATCATATCACGCTTCCTATATTACACATGTTGTCTATAATGAATCCGAACGGTCTTCGTGCTATTTTGTACATAGATACAGATATATTGGGATTTAAATGCTGGTCATACCAAATTACCAATTTGTACTACTAGTCTATCATTCTTCTTTTAGAAATTGGAAACATTCATCCCCCAAAGTTTCTTTTCGGAAGTGTCCGTTCCCTTTGGAAGTAATTTTCTTCTTATTGATTTCCAAATTCAACACCACAGTAAGCAGCTGTGCGTAAAGCGTTAAGGAAGAGGAAAGCCAGCGATGACAGTGGCAGCAGGAATTGGATACGCTTTGTTAGCACTTGGCCCGTCTCTCTCCCTTTTCATCGCCGTTATCTCCAAAAAGCCCTTCTTAATTCTCACTGTTCTTTCTAGGTAATCCTTTGTTTCTACTGTTCACTTTTGATTCGGAGTTGCTTGTTTATTCATCTTATGATATGATTAAAGTGATGATATAATTGACAAATTGGGTGCAATATTGTTCATTTTCTTCTTCTTCTGGGTGTGGTAAATGCTGACACATACTTGTCATGTCTTTGTGGAAAATTTGGTGGTTTTTTTCTTTCATGGATGTGATTTGGTCAAAGCAAATGCAGACACATTGTTGTCATTTACTCCTAAAAAACTGTTTTTCTGGTTACTGGGTGTTTTTGGTTTATGGCAAATGCTGACATGTAGTTGTCATTCTTTCTTCATTTCATTATAATACCAAATCCCTTTGTTGCTCAGTTCCTTTTTCATTTTCCTTTTCGGTAAGTGCTAAGGATGACTCTATGAACTACCGTTGTTACATTTACCATATATGATATTTTTATTGAATTGTGTGACAATTTCATCTAAACTTTAAGCCGTTAGGTAGCACATTTATATTTACTTAATTATGTCTTCAACATACCCCTCTTTAAAGTGTGCGGACCTGTGATTGAGGGTGGCAGTGAGACTCGAATGCAGAACCACTGCCTGCTTTGATTCTATATATGACTGTCTCATCTAAAAACTTCAGCCGTTAGAGAACACATTTTTATTTACCTAATTTTGTTTTCAACAGTTCTCTTCTTGTATAATCAGCTTGGTTTTGTCAGTTTGTGGTTTGGGTGTGTTGCTGGTTAGCAGATTTCCGTAAACTAGTATTATCCGCTTCTGATTGTTCTATGTGAATAATTAGTTCTTTCTTCGTTTTTATGGTAGTACGTTGGTATGGCTTATGAGCCTGATAGTACTGTCAGCACTCTGGAGGGCTTTCCTTCCACTGAAAACAGCAGCATGGTGGCCGTATACAATCCTCATACTCACTTCTGTTTGTTTTCAAGAAGGTCTTCGTATTCTCTTCTGGAAAGTTTACAAGTAAGTCAGCATATAACAAATGTCATGTGTGCACTTTTCTGTCTGTATTGGTCAAACTAGTTGTAACTGAGTGAAAGCTATAGGTGATTTAGACCAAACTTAAAATTAGTTTCTTTTCAGAAAATCTGTTTGAATAGGAGTTGAAATGCAAAATAGAAGGAAGAAAACTTTACCTTAATGCCATTTGATTTACTTGTAACTTTCCCAAAACCATTTGGAGTTTTATACGCATGATTGATTTGATATGAAAATGTGACGGACCTAGATGTGATATGTCACACTGTGATTATCATCTGAAGTAGCCTTAGACCTATAGAGCTGATTCTTATATTCCAGTTACATAGTTTCACATGAATTGCTTGAGAAAAGAATTTGTTGAAGCCAATAAAGTAAATGAAATACAGAAAGGAATAGATATAGTTTCATTAAGACGTCCAACATACTTTTCATGAGCAGGGAATGATCGATGTTTTCCTGCTACGCTATGCAGACTTGGTGTATAGCTATTTGTTTGATATCGCCATGATTTCCATGTTGGAATGGGTGCGTGGTTATGGAAACTAGAATATGAGGAATCTAAATTCATTTTGCAAATATGATCGTGAAAATTATTTTTCTGAAGAAAAAGTTCGTACAAAATCCTTTTGCCTATATTTTACTGGACTAGCCTACAACAAATTATCCTTCTCCTCATCCCCTCTCTTCGTTTTGCTTTTTCCTGCTTCAGCAGCGCTCATCTATTTGTTGTTGTTAATCAACTTGGTAAAAGTTAAAGAACTTGAACCAAGTTATTATATCTTAATTCTTACTTGAATCATCCTACAGCCTTGTCGTGTCATGTCGAGCATGAATGTTTTGGTCAAACTCATGCTTGTCTATCCCAATCTCCTCGTAGGTTGTAATAGTTGGTCTTTTGGGAAATTAGGTTGTGATTTTTTCTGCCAAGCAGAGAATCTTCTGGTGCCATAAACCTAACAAACATGTGGTTGATTACAACTGCCATTAATCCATGAGATGTCTTTTCAATTTTATGATTTGCTAAATACATCCCACTTTAGCTATATTTTCTTCTCGTAACTGAGAAATCTCATGTGAGTTAGCTGGTCTGAAACTAGGCCCCTCTACCCAGCTCCCATTAAATACTAGGCTTCAGTCAGTGGCAGGATTCAAACTTGTGCCGTGTGTCTAACCCACACTTCCAGCTTTTAGCTAATTTTTGAAGTCCTAGCCATGATGAATCTAAAAGTATTACCTCCGTTCCCCATGAAACAATGTGTTCTTCTTCGTTCCATACTGAGAGTGGTCCAATCCGCATTTCCTCTTCGTCACATCCTCATGTTTCTCTAGTTTCAGCTCGAAACATCATCGCGGGACATGTTTTTCCTTTTCATTTGAAAATTTCCTTTGGGACTGGGTGTTGTTGTATTTGAAAATTTCGTGCTGCTTTTGCTTGGTTATAACTGTGACCTCAAAAGACTGGTTATGATTTGTTGGGAAGAGCATTTGTGGCTTCCAGTACTTTTATCCTACTGTATATGTAAAATTTACCCTTAACTTTGTATTCCATGTTGTGTTATGTCAGGAAGCTGGAGGATATATTGGACGCATTTGCTGACAGGGTCTCTAAACCTCGTCTCTTTATAACGGACAAGATGCAAATTGCTCTTGGTAGAATGCTGAACATATTCACGACATGTCTTTTGGTTGCTAGTATTTAATTTTGATACTTCTGCCATCTCCCCTAGAATTTTACCGGTCACAGTTTTCTTTTCTCACTAAAGTACCTTACAGGCTAGCCAAAATCAGTTTGGTCATTGATTGTTGTATGAGCTACTTCTACTAGATGGTCCCAAGTGTTGAGTGTGAAAATAAAATGATATTAGGGATTTGCTTTACAAACTAACGGCAGTTAGCTCGATATACTGTCAATAGATATTCTGTTAATTAGAATAAACATCTTTAAGGGTCATTGTTATCATTGTAATTCTGAATCCGCGACACATTGAGTCAAAATAGTGCTGCTGCAATGTTGCTATTTGCTAATGGGAACACTTAATCTGGGATTCTATCTGTTTGTACCCCTTTCCAGCTCCAAAATTTTCAATTTTCTGGTATTGTTTTGATCTTTTCATTTCTGGTGATTGATAATGTGAACTACCGTTCTGCTATTAGATATCTGGTGTAGTTACTGATATTCTTTCTGTTGATCTTCCATTAATTTCTGATAAGTGTTTACATGCAGCTGGAGGTTTGGGACATGGTGTGGCTCATGCTGTGTTTTTTTGCCTTGGCCTTTTGACACCTTCATTTGGACCAGCGACATATTATGTAGAGAAATGCTCAAAGATACCCTTTTTTCTTGTTTCTGGTAAGAGAAATCTGCTATTTCTTTGTTCCTCTTTTATTCTTTTGGAAACAGCTTCTTAGTACCTTGTATTGTTTATCTTTAGTGATCTTGCTATATGTAAAAGAGTTTGAGCCCAACCCAATACTTTATTGACAGTGAATAGAGTAACTTAGGACTATTATAAACCTCTTTGGGTATACATACACCACTAACGAGGTTTTGTTCTTTAACACCCATCCATATGTGTAACTCGGTTCTAGAATACTTGAACACTTTTTCTTTTTATGTTTCATGTTATTTACTTTTTATGTTTTTAAAAAAAAAGTAAATTCAAGAGTGGGCTTGTAGTAGAGAGAGAGTAAGCTCAATTGGCTGAAGAGTCAGCCTGGATAAAAGTTAGTGCCTCAATAGGTTGTATTCGGAGGGAAGCCTAGAGCTTCTTGATGGGCTAAGTTGAGATAGAAGTGCCTATAGCGATATAATAAGTAGAGAGAGAGTGTGACGACGAGCTTTCCCACAATTTTCGGCTCCCTTTTCTTGGGGTTGCCACACTGTTTAACTTAAAAAATAGTGTGCCGAAGGGAATAGGGCATGTTGCTATAGTATTGCTTAATACCTATAAGTTTATGCAGTCTTAAAACACTATTTGTATTCTAAATTGCAGCAATTGTAGCCCTTGCATTTGCTACCATCCATACTTTCTCCATGGTTATTGCGTTCAGTGGATATGAAGAAGGAAACAAAGTGGACCAGTGTTTTGCTCCTGTTGTTCACTTAATTGCTGGCATGTTGGTAAGTATATCTAGATTGTCTGATTCCCACCTTGTCTCGCTTGTGTATGTGAAATATTTTTTCTTTGTTGTACTGCATGTTATCTGTGAATAATGCTCATGTATCCAAAAAAGAGTTCTCTTGGTTTTGACAATCTAGTTTCTATTTTGCTGGGAGTACTCAATATTTAAGCATACTAAGTTACCTACTCAAACATTGGAGAGGAGTGTTTAGGTACAAAATCTTTTCTCTGTGCTTGTAAATTACCAAAATGTGCAGTCAAAGAGTTTCTTAAACCTTTTTGAATGATTTTTCTTTGCATAAGGTAGCATCTAGTAAGTGCTGACCAATACAAACTAGAAAACAGCATTTGACCTAGACGAACCACTGGAGAGTGGGAAAACCTCCCATGCCAATTCATAGCACCCACCCATCCCAAAAGGAATACTAGAGAAGTTCAAATACAAGAACCTTTTTCAGGTTGAGCATGATATGTGCAGTATTTTCAACTGACAATTTGTCCAATTCATGTATATCCTTTGTTTGGAGTTTGACTCTGAAGTAAAATCTGACATTGAATGTCTATGAACATTCTTGAATACCACCTTCGCCCCAGCTGCAGATATAAGGTGCAGCTGGAACTCAGGCTTAAGAATCAGCTATAGTAGTAGCTGTCTGCCCGGATTATATGGATTGGGTGCAGAACTGAGAGATGATAGTAGCCTCCATCTAGAAATGGAGAGAAACAGCTAACCAAGTAAAGCTAAAGGGATTAACAGCTTTAGCTTCCTGGCATAGGAAACCAAGAAAGTTTGGGGCTATTTAAAAGGAGCTTAGTGCTTTCCTAATGAAACAAAGTGAAATTCTGCTACCCTTAGTGAACAACATGATTTTCATATGCATACTTAAAGAGTGCATCATGCTTTATTACAACAAAGAGACATACCAAACCTTTAGTTCAGACAACCAACTACTGAGCTCAATTTATTAAGGATCTGGTAACCAAAACTTTCCTAAGTAGGATCTGCTTATTTTTGGAGGGCTCTAGCATAAGATCAAAATAGAAGCAGATAATTTCAGCAATTTGTGTAGCTTCTGAATCCTTTCTTAGAAAAATGTCCAAGTCCAATCATAACAAGTTACTCACATTTCTTGGTTACTGAGAGTTGTAGCTTTTACACTTTTCATGCACACATATCTTTTAGCAAGACAGAATTCGAAATAGATTCTTCAAGATAAGGAGATAAAAGGAACTACCCTGACTGGCGTACTTTTCATATCCTGATTCCTCAGGCAGTAAGATCTGCCAAAAGAGGTTCATTTCTTCTTATTTGTTTGAGATCAGTGACTTGACCATACAATTCAATGTCAGTTGCTGATTTTATTAATGTACTGCTGATCAAGTTTAGTAATTACAGCAAACTTCATAGACTTACTATTTTGAAGAAAAACTCAAGCGAATTCGAGTGAATTTTGACTAAATGGCGATTTCAGGATCACTGTTGCTGACCTTTGATTTGTTTCAGACGCTGACAAATCTTGCATTTGGAGGCTGCATGATTGGCATTCCACTTCTCTATTGTGTAGCAATCGTGACCTTGGTACATTGTGGAAGGATGGCATGGAGGAGATTGATAGAAAGCCGAAGCAGGCAATGAAACTTTAGCAATAGCCACTAAGCAAGGATAACCTTTATCTTATGCTTGGTGAGTGACAAAGATTAGTAGTATATTGTGTAATGCACTGAGCATTTTACTAGTGTACTGTCTAACTGGAACTGTATTCTTGTACACAACCATGAAGTCGTGAACCGCCCCTCGTCTGTCCCCTTAGCACGTTTAACCCCCCACCCCCCCA
>MCJB01052449.1:7141-19800 GCA_002018475.1 Nicotiana obtusifolia | reverse complement strand
TAACCCCCCACCCCACACACACAAAACAAGTCATTGCAACTTTTGAGAAAGTTTCCTTTGCTGCATTTCAAGAACCTTGAGTTGAAAAAAGAAAATCTGCTGTAGAAGGATTGGACAATGGAAAGTTGAAGAGCAAACAAGAATACAATTTCCTTGAGCTATTATGTTAATTATGTACAAGAAAAAACAGCAGGTGCTTAATCACCTTTTCTTAGATGTTGGCTCTTAAGTTATTAATCAACTCCGTTATTATACAGAAATGGTGGCTACCTTTCCACTTCTCCTTTCTGCTGATACGTCTTGATAGAAATAGGCATATAAACGCAGCGGAAGCAAGCAACCCAAGATCATATTCTTACATGTAAACTAGATAAATATAATCAATTACGAGATAGTAACACTAACCTTTTGAAGCTACTGCACAAATCTTCAATAATGTTCGTGTTCTTCAGGTCTACGGTCTTCTGTTGTGTATATTGAAGCTCTACGAACGTGATACTTGAGTGGCAAGTATTTCGGCTCAAGAATAATAGTCCTTAGGGTGTGAAAATTTTGGCCAGAAAAGAATAACCCTTTAGGGTTTTTTGCTTTCTTTATATATCCACGTTTTTAGGTAATCCCTTAACCAAAAACGTGTAGCCAAAAACGTGTAGGAGTCTACTACCCACAAAAAATGTGTAGCAGTCTTCTAACCCACCAAGGATACTATTTTCCTTTTTAATTTCCTTGTTCTAGAATATTCAGGCACAGCAGGGACCACAGATTTAATAACGAGGCTTCCTATTGTGGTATTAATTCGGAATGTGAATGAATTAATCCTACCACAATAAATTACAATTTATTCCACTAGAAAACTGTAATTGCACTCATCTGTTTAATTTCGAAATCATTCATTAAAAACTTATTTAACTCCCCGTGTTAAGATTACAAATACCAATCAAATAAATTAAATTACTGATAATTTAATTCATCGATTAATTTAATCCTTTATACTTCCGCTTAACTTATTTCATGTGACGAATTCAAAATCCACCTGCAGGGTTTTCACATGAAAACTTTCAAGCATCCATAAAGGGGTATCATCAATCTCAATGGTCAAGACACAGATTCTATCAACTAATTATTATTTCACAAATGCACTTTGCCATTATTCAATTTACCAGGAATACATTAACTCGCAGTTGAGTCGTACCTTTTAATAAATCAAAATAATGAACGAAGCACATTGATCATAACAATCATATCAAGATTAAGAGTATAAGAACATTCAATGAGCTAGAGAGGTAGTTTTATATATTCAGTACAAAAACACTTATCTCTACTTGGTCCGTTCAATACACAAAAATGTACTAGCATAAGAAGTTGGAACTGAACCATTCCCATAATCAAGATAGATTATAATTTAATCTTATGCTACAATAATCAAGATACTTTGCCCAGTTTCATCTTTGATTGTGAACATTAACTTTATAACTTATAAGAACCGACAATTTAATCTTCCGCGCATGAGCTAAAGCTCCATACACTAAATCGTCTATTATATAAGTAAAGGGCACACATATGAACAAATGATCTATTTAAATTAAGACTTCATTGAATTGAATAAATAAATAAATAATTGTTCTAAAAAATAAAATATAATACTATAATCAAACCACATGGTTAATAGTATATCCTAACAACGTCTTAGGAATAAATTTAGATATCTTCTGTTCAGTTGAAAAACAATGTCAATACCCAATCTCTTAAAAAAATTGACCATCAACTGCAAGTAGATTAAGGCCTCATTTGTTCACACTTAATCGAGGTCTTAATCTTGACTATTCAGTTCTTATTAAGTGTGTTTGTTTTTTAAGTTTGAATTTTAATCATTTAGATCTTAACCATTAAATTTTTATATTTTTTAAATCTTACAACCACTTGATGGGTCTAAATAGATTTTAGTGATTAAGATCATTAATAGAGTCTTAACATCATTAAAATATTATACATTCAAGAGTTTATGTAAAAAGTAAATTTTACCATCACTCCATACACTTTCACCGCTAATGACTGCGACCACCGCTATTGACAACTGTCATTACCACAATAAGCACCAAGCATTATTATCTATCACCTACTGTCGTTATCAGTCACCACCACCATGAACTATGTAAATTTATCATTACTATCCGTAATCACCACCATCAACCAATACCACCACCAAACACTATCCATTCGACACCCACAATCACCATCGTTAGTCATCACCATTATCAACCACCATATAATTTTTTAGAAATATTTTATTGATACAATATTTGATTAATTAGTATTATTTAATTTGAATTTATTAATTTTTAAATAAAAATAAATTTTATACATTTAGGTGTTGAGAAAATAAATATTTTTAATTATTCAAACATCTTTAATCCTAATATACATTTTAATAGTCAAATGTGATATCTTAATCTTAATAAAAATAAATGTGCAATCACGTATGTTTCTTAGTTTAGTTCCCTTCTATTTCTGTGGCATTACGCTCTTTCCATTAGTCCTACCAAGTCAAAAACTCTTTCAAATCTTTTTACTGGAAGACATAACACTCTTTTTCTTTTTGAATAATAATGGCGTTTGGACTAATTTACTATGCCTTGTCTAATCTTATTAGTGCAAGTATGTGATAATTTTGTCCACTAAAATTTTAGGCACGTGGGAATAAATCATCGGAAGGTGCGGTTTTCATCCTTGTAGAAAATAAGTTCTGCAATTTGTTTTGATATTGATGAAAATAACATTAAGCATTTGTTTCAACTGTTTATGTCAGACTTTTGTAATCATAGTTTAACGATCATATGATTGGAACGTGGGTAAGACCTCACACAATGGTTGCTAAATTACATTTCTTTTGGTACAACCACCAATAGGATTCTATAAATGTTCATTTAACAAATATTATTACAAAGTAGTTTGCGCTTCGTGCAATTAATAGTTTTGTACGTATATTCGAGAGTCGAGATGTGAAAATTTTCATGTATATATATGTTAATTAATTTTATATATTTTATTAAAATTACACATATAAATATTCCTACTATATAGAAGAGCGCAGAAGCAACTCTAGTCCACATCCCTGCTTGCCGATGGAGGGCAATTTGGTATTTGCAATACTCCTATATTAGGTAATTATTGTTGTGTCCTTGAAATAGCTGATTTGTGTTATTTCAATAAAGACTATTTACGTAATTTTGCACTCCATTGCCACCGCTTGTTTTGCTCTGCTTTACCCAATACCGTAATTTTGCTCTGCTTCCCCCTCATGCTTTCTGCAAACTTTGCGCATCTTCTCCTTCTTCCTTGCTTAGTGCTTTTTGCTTTCATAAACCGAATATCAATTTCTGGAATATAAAGTGATATTTTAACATGAGATTGGGGTTTTTGCTGAGTTTTCTGTGGATTCACACTAGCTTCACTAAGATAATCACATGGTTGAAAGATTAGTTTTACTGTTCTACTTCTTCTCCTTCATATGGGTGACTTTAATTATTTTGTTTCACGATTTTTGTTGGTTTGTTGTTCGAGTTTGTTGTTTGTGAGGCTCAAAGAAAAGCTTGAAAAGAAACTAGGGTTTCCGCCAATTTTCCATCTTTTTTTGTATTTGAATGTTTTGTCATTTTCTAAATTGGAGATTTCAAAATGGACGAGCCTTCTGATTTTCTCGTATTTCAGCCACGATTCTAATCTGTTTCTGATTTATTCCAATTTGTTTCTCTGCGTTTACATGGATAGAAGGGAAGATGTTTTTTCCAGCTCACTTCATATTAATAATGTCTAAGGGGTTGTTTTCGTTGAAGTATTGGAATAATTAATCGCCACAGAAAATTTTGCATAAGATAATACAATGTTTGGCCTCGGAACAAAAAGATAATTGGCGCGTAGCTATGATGCAATATTTTGTTTATGTTATTAAATAATACACATATCAAATTTTGTGGGAATCTATGTATTATTTCATGCGGAATTGAATGTAAAATAACAAACTACATTTGGTGACTAATTGTATACCTTTTCTGGCAGAATCTTGTTCACATTGTGGACTTTTGAGCCATGATTGCTGAAAGAAGTGAGATGGAGGAGAAATGAGTGACTACTAAGCTATATCAGGCGCCGCTAATAGTACAACAATTATTAAAAAGGCGATACTGCATCAACAAAGGATTCGACCTTGGTAGATGCACTGCCGCTTTTTTAACAATGGTTATATGCTATCAAAGAATTGGTTTATCTGCTAATCGGTATTGTTTAAATAATGATGAATTGAATATGTGGTTTGTATGTTCTACACTTTGGCTTCCAAATAGTGATAATGCTCAAGAGGTAATGCATTTAATATTTTTTTATCAATTTCAGATGTTAATATTACAAGAGTTGGCGGATTAATTGACGCTAGAACTATACATTGCTGAACTTTGTAATGTGTAGTCCACTCATAAGTCACTTGCTTCAAAACGTACTCTTTTCCAAGGGCAGTTTTTAGCTATAACAGGTATATGGTTGAGCTTGATGAATTTGTGAGGCTGTGGTGCATTGTCTTTGGTAGATATGATCTGACTTTGGAGTATCATTGTTACATGACAAGACACTCAATTGCTGTAAACTATTCTTTGCAGATAAGCAGGCCGATTAAAGCTTTCCAGGCGTTGATCTGGCTAAGATATTGATTTATTATATTTTCAGGTGTAGACGAGCTGATGTACAATTGTCGAATTGGTGGGGCAGCAAAAGATAACCCAATTTAGAACTTAAGAATAAAAAAGTTAAAATATGCTATTGAGGTACTTGTAAAATTATTTTGCTTAAAAGGTTTTGTGCTTTTCTTAGCTTGAGTTTTATGAGTACATTAGTAATATGTGAAATATCTAGATTTTTAATAGTACAACAGTAGAAGACATTTATAATTCCTTTCATTGTGCAGCCATTGCACTATTTGCTCTCAAATCTAGCTGGAATAACTTGCCACCAAATTGGGAGGGGTCAGATCCTTACGGTAGAAGCTGGGAAGAAATTGTCGGTAAAGATTTGCGCATAACCTCAATGTATATCCTTGATATTTGAAATTTCTCCACTGTTCTGTAGTTGGCCTACTTTCCGTTCATCATTTTTTTCTTTAACTTTTCATCCACAGAAATTTATCAGGCATGGGCTTGAAAGGCAACCACTTTGGACATCTTTCATCGTTAACTGCATTGGAAATTTTGTCCGTTTTTGTATTTGTTTTTTCTATCTTGGCTCTTCAGATAGTGATGTTAAGATTCTGAAATCATCTTTAGTTTACCTATAATTCTTTCACCAACCCTCATCTGAGGCACAATTGTAGTTTCAAGTAAAAATCATTAAGAATGTTGTAGATAGTGCTAAAAAAAATAAGTGCAATATTCATGTCTTTCTCTTTGCTATTGTTTAATTCTAGCCCCATCCGTTTCTCACCCCAAACTGATTTTTGGAAGTACTTTTAAGGAATATACACATTATCATATAAAAGATAAATCCTTTTCTCAACTAAAAGGAATAAGTTCTGCCATTTAGATTAGAAGATATCCACTGCTTGAACATCTTTAATTAGTTTCTAACACTCTTCTTACCCAAAGTTACATATTCAAACGGTTTATCACTTTACTTTATTTTATTGTAACGAATTTGGTGTAGGGATTTCTCGAATAATGTTGGACTGAAAAGAACTCGTCCATCATCAATTGAAAATTTGAAGAATTTAACAACCTTGTAAGAGAATGTAAATGGCGATCAAGTATACAAAATTTGTAGTGTCAATCCTGACTTCAGAAGCTGGTCATTTTATGCAGAATCTTAGTTGGTCGCAGCTTCTTTGGTCCAATTCCAAAATCAATTGGTTCTCTGCAACAGCTGGTCTTTATGTAAGGATTTACATTTCCACTTTATCCATTTGTTCACCTGAAGTTTAACATTAATTGCTTCCTTTTATTTACCTGAATTTCAATTGTGCCTTTCTTCTAAGTCAGACTTTCGCAACTGAGTTATTATTCATGCAGTTAAGAACAACTTTAGTTACAAACCTCTTCTTTTTGCTTTTCCTATCAATGTTGATATACTTTTTCCCCAAACATATTGGTTCAGTTCATGGGAAAGGTGAACTGAACCTTATTGAGATTGGTTTTACTTCAATAACAAAAGGTTACCTATCAATGGTGGGTTATAGATGACGAGCACAAAACACACACTTAAATTGTGCTCGCTAGTCAAAGATAGTATAGTATAATATCGTATCCACAGAGATTGGAGTTAAACAGTATTATCGTAGTTTGTAGCTAGATTGCTATCCAGGAGGATCAACAGTTGAGATTTATATAATTAGTAATATAAAATCTATAGCTATTGACTAATGACAATCGCAACAAAAATAAACAAGGAAGTTATTAATGGAAGAAAATAGGTTTTTGAAGGAATAAATGCAAGATAATTATCTGGGATTTAACTCTAGATAATTCACTTCTAATGTTCAAGTGAGTCTCGAATTCACTTAATTATCAGTACAATTATTTAGTAGAAACTCCTCTCTCGATTAAGTCTCAACCTATCAATATGAACCAACTTAAGCACTGTGAAGATATGCAAGAATTCGTAGTGGATCGATCTTTTGGAAAATCTCTTTCGATTATTCTCCTAACTGGATTTAATCAATGATTCAACTAGCCTCTTTCGATTACTTAGAAGAATCTATGAACTCAACCAACAATATAGTGCAAAGATATCACAAGTTATGCCTCTTTCGATTACAAGAACAAGTGAATATAGATGCAACAATTAAATCTTTCAAAAACGATTCAAATACATAAAAAGAGAGTTATAAAATCCACAAACAATCATCAATACACCAAATCCATCAATCTGCTCCATAATCATGGAGAAGTTCTTCACAAATGAAACTAAAGTATAGGAAAACATAAATTCAATCCAAACCCGGATCTTGAGTGAAGAAGGAATGATGAAATCCTTGTGCTTATGTTCTTCCAACTCCTCCTTAGCCTCCTTGGTCTCCTTAGGTCGAAATCTGACCGAAAGTCCCGAAAATGGCATTTTTTCATGTATTTAAGCCATCCCCCAATAAATTCCGGGCGAAAATACCCTTTTTTAGTGGAAATGAAAACATACTCTAACATTTTTGTACTACCGTGCCGCATGCCGCGCTTGTGGACAATTCCAGCACTTCACAATCACTTTCTAGGCATAAATTGCACAGCCATGCCGCCCCATGCGGCGCGACAGTGTCGTTTTCTTAGAGTGATTCATTTTTTCAATTTTTGACATTCGGACTTGGTACTCGACCCTCGAACGTGATCTCGGTTTAATCCCTTAGGCTTCTACTCAGACTTCAAAGCTCCAAATAGTTCGAATCTGCTCTGTAACATCTAAATAACTCGAAATCACTCCTACACGGCATAAAATACACAATAAGTGTAGAACACGACTAATTAAAAGCTCAACATAAGTAAAGTGCAGTGAATTAGAGTGCAATAAGAGACTATAACACAGGATTATAGCCTACCATCAATAGAGCAGAAATTAATACAAATATTATATTGTAATATTTGACATTCTTTAATATGCCTTCGGGTGCCTTGTGGAAATAAGCTTTTAGTATAAAAACAAGTATGCTATTAATGTCGTGTCTTTGTAAAACTCAAAGGAGTAAATCTGCCACTCTAATCAAAGGTATTGAAAATCGAGTACTCAATATTATATTTTAAATTTTCAAATTGCCACAAACAATTGTATGTTTGACAATACGTTATGGTATTTATATATCTTTGAATATAAAACCTCTCTTATGTTGTCTGTTGCTTGCTTTTGTTTCTAGTATAACAAGAGTGACTACTGAGTTGGGCACTGTCGGTGATACTCTAAGAGGGAAGACGGGTTGCGTTGCTTGAAGATACACATTTTCTATATTTAACGGGTATTGCATCAATAATACCTTGTTGTAATCGCTACTGTTGGGCCTGTATGATAGCACGGGTAATCTTCATCTAGTTTTTATTAGATGTAGAATTTAGATGAACTGCATCTCTCATTAGCATATTATGAAAAATGATAAAATAAAAAAAATTGTGTGCATGTGTATGTATAACTTTAATAAATGAATATCTTGGTGTACTTATTAAATACATATATTTAGGTATTTTGATATTTATTTCACATAGATAGTAGTACTTTGGCTTTGTACTTGTTATTAAATACATATATTTAGGTATTTTGATATTTATTTCACATAGATAGTAGTACTTTGGCTTTCTAAAAGTTTCTTCTATTCAAGTAACATGAAGATGAAATGAGAAGTAAAGAAAATTAAAACTGAAAGAATACAAATCAATGGAAATAGTGGGAACGCAAGGTGCGGTGTCTTTCCATTGAAATTTACATTTATGTTATCTATTAATTTTTTTCGCTCTTTTTTTTTGTCCTCTTCTTTATGACTTTTCTATTCCTTAATTAATCATTTCTTGTTGATACTCCCATTCACCAATCAACAACTGTATAAACCAGTGACTAAAATGATAGTAATTAAAAATGTCATAGCTGATAATTTAAATTACCAATCAAGAGTGAACATAGGTTAGTTATGATATATCAAGTACTATCTTCTCATAGCTCAAATGATGATATAAATAAAGTGAACATCCAGAAAGCTAAATCTCCATAGAAAAGTTACTTATAAATATAATGAAGGACCTATCAAGGATAATAGAAAGGCACAAACAATTAAAGGCTCCAGCCTTTTGAAAGTTTTTCTGAAGAATACGGGTTGTTTTGTCTCTATTGCTCCCCTCTTTCGTTCCAAGATGATAGGTGTGTAGTTCCATCCTTATCATTTCCAAAAATAGTACAGAAGCTGGTGATAGAGTCTTCTCCTCTCCATTCTAAGCACCCAAAACTGCTTTTTTTCGATGTGCAAGATCTTTAAGAGAATAAATTGAACGGAATTCGGCCACAACTGCCCTCAGACTATTCGTTTTGATAGAAATATGTCTTCCATCCACCTATTGAGCCAAAAGTGCCTCCGCCCTTATCTTTCTGGCTCACTTATGCCCCTACGACTAACGGTCAATGCCAAACAAAAGATTTATTTAAATTACATGTGACAACTTTTTATTGGTCCAATTTTAAACCATGGCGCAAAATAAATAAACCCACCCTTCACCCATTTTTTTTACTCAACCCAAAAATTTACCCCGCCTTAAAAGATAGACAAACTCTTGATTGTCAAAAAAAATAACTTCTCCAACTTTTCAATTCTACAACCATCATAGCTGTCACCATCCCCTTTCATTCATAGCAACCACGCTACTACCACATTTTTAGTCTAGGGGCATTTTTGATCCTTTTTCATATTTTTATTATCTTATTTATTTTACATTTATCATTGGAGCTGTGATTTTTGGAAAATGTTCGTCAAAAGACCTTAATTTTCACATTCTAATGCACTTACAATGGTAAAATTTTTTTTTCTTTCTCATCACATAAGATAATTAAAGAATCTATTATGAATTCATGGGCTTTAAATTCCGGAACAGTCCAGTTTTTTCTTCACGATTTTGTAAATTTGGCAAATTCTTAATAAATTGTTAGACCCAAATGGTAATTTATTGTAGAAAATAAAAAATTTATGGCCTAGGTAATCCTCCTTGAACAAAATCCTAATTTTACAACAAAAAAAGGACATCAAATCGAAAAAAAAATTAAAAATTTTCTAATCGGACCCTTTCGATTAACATAATATCCTTGTTGTTATTGTTAGAAAATGGAGAAATGGAGCAAATATGAGAATTATGGTTGTGATGGCAGTGTGATTGTTATGGAGGAAAGGGGCTGGTGGCAGCTAGGAGTATTCATGGATCGGGTTGATTTGGTTTTTTATCAAAATCAAATCAAACCGACTATATCGGTTTGGATTGGTTTGGTTTTGTCAGATTCTTCGGTTTTTTCGAAACTTTTTAAACATAAAAATAGTAATTTATTGTAGAAAATAAAAATTTTATGGCCTAGGTAATCCTCCTTGAACAAAATCCTAATTTTACAACAAAAAAAGGACATCAAATCGAAAAAAAATTAAAAATTTTCTAATCGGACCCTTTCGATTAACATAATATCCTTGTTGTTATTGTTAGAAAATGGAGAAATGGAGCAAACATGAGAATTATGGTTGTGACGGCAGTGTGATTGTTATGGAGGAAAGAGGCTGGTGGCAGCTAGGAGTATTCATGGATCGGGTTGGTTTGGTTTTTTATCAAAATCAAACCAAACCAACTATATCGGTTTGGATTGGTTTGGTTTTGTCAGATTCTTCGATTTTTTTGAAACTTTTTAAACATAAAAATAATTTTTAGTCGTCTCACAATAATTTTTCAAATTCAATGTTAACAGAATTTAATACTTAAACATAAAAATCAATATGATACCTATATAATGATATATTTATTTAATTTTAAATTATCGAAATACCACTTCAAATTCGAAAAAGATAAAAGAATTTAATAGTATCTTGACATATGGATATGAAAGAACAAAGAGATTGACGCTGTGAGCACGTGATTTTTGCCACACTCAGAATACTCCTGTAGAAATCAAAATAGATTTTTTAATTAATTAATTAATTATTATTCGCCATTTTTAGGAATTTTAGTAGATTTTAATTGTCCACATTTTCTTGTTTGTTTAATTTTTGATTAAATCATGAAAATACCAACAACAAAAAAATATCATGCATTGCATTTAGGATTTGTTTTTACATTTTAGAATTAAATTAGTAATTATTTGTTTTATAAAAATTGAAAAAATTACGAAAATAGTTCTTTTTTTATATTTTTCTTAATCTTTAAGCTTTAATTATTAGAGTTAAGTGTTATTATAATTTTTAAAATTAGTTAATTAGCTTAATTTCATATTTAGGTAATTTAGAATTTTTAACTATTAGGATTTTTAATTTTAAAATAATAATAATAATAAAAAAACAACAAAAGAAATTAAAAAACAAAACAAAAGAGAAAAAGGAAATCGGAGTGGGCTGTTAATTCAAATTAAATAAGCCCAAAGACTATTTGAACAGACCAGCCCAGACCCAAATACCCCTTTACTCGAAACGACGTCGTTTGCTTAAGTTCAGATCTGAGCTGTTGATCCCAAGCGATCCAACGGCTCACAACTGACCTCCCCCCCCCCCCCCCCGCCTATATAAGTGTCCGAACCTTACCCCCCTACCCCCATTTTCGTCTTCTCTAAACGACCCCTATCCCAAACCCTAATCCGCCGCCCTAAATCCCACTGAAGAACACGGCGGCTCACCCCAAAGCGCCCCCAAATCCACCCAAAATCCTACCTTAGGACCGCCGTCGTCCCCTCACCCCAAATCCCCACTCCGTTTCAGCCAAAACCCCTTGAAATCCTTGCAATTTTAGATCAAAAATGAAACCCTAAAAGTTTTGAAACTTCCGAAATCAAAGTAAATTCAAATGCTGCAATGGACAAGGATGCGGTCTGTTCAAAAATCTGATTAAAGTCATAAGCTTCGCATGTCCCGCCTTGATCCAAAAAGCTAAAAAAAGAACCAGCACCTACAGCTGACGAGCATCAAGATTCAGATCCGAGTCTGCCTCGAGAAACAACTAAGACTCAAGATCAAGCTTCAAGAGATTTGTAGATAGGAATCTTGTAACTCATAGCTGATAGACGTAGCTAGTTTAGCTTTTTATTTTTCCATCTTGGTGTAATCGGAGCGCAGCAAGCAGTAACAGCAGCAGCAACAGCGAAAATCACAGCTTCCTGGTAGTCCCAGCTACCAAAACTTTCAAAAATACACTGACCTAATTCCTTGCTAGCCAAGGATATGTAGGCAACCTTTGAAGCAACGTTCGGTCAGACTCTTTCGAAAATGCTTCTCATAGAGTCTCGGATAGGCAAAAATCCTGCAGAATTGCTCATTTTATCTTTGCCCGAAAACCCTTCATATCTCCGAGCAAAGAGGGACAGCTGCGAGCACGTGATTTTTGCCACACTCAGAATACTCCTATAGAAATCAAAATAGATTTTTTTAATTAATTAATTAATTATTATTCGCCATTTTTAGGAATTTTAGTAGATTCTAATTGTCCACATTTTCTTGTTTGTTTAATTTTTAATTAAATCATGAAAATACCAACAACAAAAAAACATCATGCATTGCATTTAGGATTTGTTTTTAAATTTTATAATTAAATTAGTAATTATTTGTTTTATAAAAATTAGAAAAATCACGAAAATAGTTTATTTTTTATATTTTTCTTAATCTTTAAGCTTTAATTCTTAGAGTTAAGTGTTATTATAATTTTTATAATTAGTTAATTAGCTTAATTTCACATTTAGGTAATTTAGGATTTTTAACTATTAGGATTTTTAATTTTAAAATAATTAAATAAAACAACACAAGAAATTGAAAAACAAAACAAAAGAGAAAAAGAAAATCGGCTTGGGCTGTTAATTCAAATTAAACGAGCCCAAAGACTATTTGAACGGACCAGCCCAGACCCAAATACCCCTTTACCCGAAACGACGTTGTTTGCTTAAGTTCAGATTTGAGACTTTGATCCCAAGCGATCCAACGGCTCACAACT
>MCJB01052448.1:23634-34671 GCA_002018475.1 Nicotiana obtusifolia | reverse complement strand
CCACAAGATATGATATGATATGATATAGCGCTTGGGCCGCTAAAGCCCCTTCCGGAAGTCTGAACCACCCACAGTGAGCGCAGAATACCCATCATAATGACACAGTTGGTAACAATGACAACTGTAGGTTACGGTTGGTAACAATGGCAACTGATAACCAGAGATGGGTTAAGACTACAGTTGGTAACAATGACAACTGTAGGGTTACGGTTGGTAACAATGACAACCGGTAACCAAAGAATTACAGTTGGTAACAATGACAACTGTAGGTTACAGTTGGTAACAATGACAACTGGTAACCGGATTTTTGAAAAGGTTTCACTGTTTTTAAATGATGTTGAGCCCGAGGGGCGGTTTTAAAGTGTTTTCTGTTCCTTCCCATTATTCATTTGAAAGATGAACATGTTTCACCCTCGTTGAAGGGAGTTTCTACTTGACTTTACACTTGGTTATCTTTGAAAAGATGTTTTTATTGTGCATTATGTGTTTCTTACTCTCAGTTTTTATTTACTTTTATTACTCACTGAGTTGGAAGTACTCACTTTACTCCCTGCACCTTGTGTGCAGATTCAGGCGTTAGCGGTCCCACACAGAAGTACTGATTATTACTACTGGACCGGAGCTTCGGAGATTACGAGGTAGCTGCTGGCGTCCGCAGCCTCGTGACTCTTTTCCTTGTTGATTTTGTTTCCTTCAAGCAATTGGACTTAAAGTATTGTAATAGTTATATTTATCATTAGGCCTTCTCTAGTGGCTCATGACTTAGTGACACCCCGATCTGAGGGCTGTAGTCGGGATGGTACTTAGTATACCTATATATTTTGACTTGTTTTATTATTAGCATGTTCTTACTTTCTAATTGCGTCGTTTAATTGATTGAACGCAAATAGTATTGGGTTGGCTTGCCTTGTCCCCACGAGAGGCGCCATCACGACCAGGTTGGGATTTCGGGTCGTGACAATAGTGTAGTATGGATTGTATTGGACTGTATGCCACGCGGACTGTTACAGCATATACAACATTTATTTTGATCAAATGATTAGTTTATTTAGTCTGATTTCATGTTAGTTTCACACTCCTTAGGCAAATACTATTAATTGTCCTAGCGAAATATGGGTCAAATGATGTTTATGTTCATTTAGAAAGTTTAATAGTTCAAAAGATGCATGTTTTTAATGTTAAATGCAGAAAATTCGTATATAAGTTTATGAATCCAAACTGTATTGGGTAGATTAAAGAGTTTCTAATTGAAGTTTGAATTCTAACATTGTCTGATAAACTAGTGAAAAGTGGATGAAATCTTGAGGGCTGATTATTCATATAAATGTTGAGAGCATGTCAGCTTGTAGGCCAATGCCTTTGTTTGTCTCTGATTTCCTTCGTGGTACTCCTGGGAATCGAACCCAGGTTTAGTGCTTTGGAATTTTGACGCCTTGAAATTTGGGCTCACAATTGAGCCTGAATGGGAGCAGGTATCGTTTGGCCTTTTGGGCCTGCTATCTGAAATCAATACCCACTCAAACTACAGCTGCTGACTTTCGTTTGGGCTGGCCCAATGCATAAAAACCACTAACAGTCTCAGTAGTCATATAGACATGGTTCTAACAACCTTAGGTTCAAGAAATTCTTTTCACTAATAGAGGTGAGCCATACAAATAACAACGATTACCCATGGCCCTCTTAATAGTTAAATACAAATTTAGAAGCAACTAATTCTTAAATGCCTTAAACTTTCGTAGTTTGCTTTTTAGGCGCAATTAATAAACCATTGTGACTATGGGTATGGTTCCCGTGACATAGTAAAAATGCCAATTTCGGGGGTGCCTTTCATGTAACCCGATTTTAACAACTTCAAAAAAATAGAAGTTTTTGAAATAATCCAAGGTGGGCCGCGCCGAATAAAATCTCAAAATGCATGGCCCTCATTTAATCAATATTAAAATCTTTAGAAAATCGAGCCGTGCTATTCACCGAATTTTCATGGCCCTCGAAAAGTTAAAACGCGTAGTTGCTTTAGGCGCATTATTTTAATAATTCACTTTCCTAAACTTGGGTGCGCATTTATGCTACCCAAATCAAAATCCCAACGTTAAATAAAATGCGTTACAGATTACAGGTGCATTTATGTAACGTGGTTCATGACACATTTTAAATGACGTTGCAATTTTCCTAATAATTAAACAAAAGCGGTTAAAGATAAAATATACCATAGGCTAGAAACATGTATTAAAATCAGATATAAGCTGATTATAATAGTTGAGTGACCGTGCTAGAACCACGGAATCCGAGGGTGCCTAACACCTTCCCTCGGGTTAATAGATTTCCTTACTCAGAATTTCTGGTTCGTAGACTTCACAAGGAAAGTCGAAATTTTCCTCGATTTGGGATTAGAAATAAACTGGTGACTTGGGATACGAATCAAAATATTCTAAGTGGCGACTCTAAAAAAATTAAATAAATAATTTCATTTCGAATAATGTCACTTTAATTGAAAAAACTCCCTTATATACTCCTCGGAGGTGTACAAAAGGAGGTGTGACAAATATATTTGAAAGGCATACCTATTTTCTGAAATTGTGAACGAGTTGAACATTATATTTCTGAGTTATTTCTTGTACCACTTTTTATTATATTGTTATGAGTTGTTTTTGGCTATTGGTGTGGGGCTTTGACTTGTGTACCCGCTCGTCACTACTTTCAATTTAAGGTTAGGTTTGTTACTATTGAGTACATGGGGTCGGTTGTAATCATACTATACTTCTGCACCTTGCGTGCAGATATTGGATGATGATGTTGCTGTGATCGACGGGAGCTGGATTTGAAGATGTACCTGTGTTCCGTCGTAGCTGCCTTTTGTTCATGGTAGCCTTTGATTTATAAGTCTTGTTTATGTTCATTTCAAACAGACGATTATTTATTTCATACCAACTTTGTAAATTCTAATTTTAGAAGCTCATGATTTGTACTACCGGTCCTTGGGGAGTGTATTAGAGTCAGTTAAATATTAATTGATTTGGATAGTTGTTAATTCGCTTACCTGACGGGTTGGTTTAGGTGCCATCACGACTAGGTGGATTTTAGATCGTGACAGGTCATCCAAAGGAAAGACACGTGGAACCCAGGACGGGGATGGCCGAAGACCGAACACAGCTATTCCTCTTGTCACCGGAGAGGATAACTCTCAGTAAGATATATTAAATGCTTTGCGCCCAGTATCATTTAATAAGGAATACTCTGCAGCATCAAGGACGATGACCCGTTATAAAGAATTTGGCATTTATGTTCACCGTTACATCTTCATCAATGACCCTCATAATTGACATTAAAGGAGGGCACGATCCTACGACCTCCTTCCCTAGACACAGCTATAAATAGCGAGCTCAATTATCATTGTAAAGAACACGAGTTTTCTAGCTAGCTTATACTACATTCTACGCAAAGCTTAATATCATTTTACTTTCTTGCTTTTGATCTCATCATTGCTGTGTCCGGAAATCTTGTTCCCGGAATTGTTATTTCTGTTGTTTCATCTACATTCTGAGGCTAAGTATTGTATTCTTTTTCTATTATTTGATTATTTCAGGATCAAATTAGTTCACACTTGTTTAAAAACCACGTATAAATTCAATTGTACCATTTTTCGGGTAAACAGAAATATGCGTGCACCGCGTAAAGAGATATTAGTATATATAAAGTCTAGTGACTACACTTGAAATTAATTCCAGTGCATTTTTATATCTCATAAGTTCTAAAAATTGAACACTCCGATTGTGCTTAAGAATGCACTTTTATTGTTTTACACAGTTACCGCGCAAATCATTAATTTAAAATGATTATTCACCATTTGAATTAGCAGTTCAAGAATGCAAGTATAAATTGGTTAACAAATTTACAGGAAACCAAAGAGCACTAGCTTAATCATTACTAATACGCATACAAAACTAAAGTTAAGGAATAAAATGTGAAAGTCTGTTACGAATAATTTCAAGTAAATAAATTCATGAAAAAAATTACAAAAGATGAAAAGCAATCCTCATCTTATAGGTTTTGCTAGTAATTTTCAGAATTTTACCTAGCTACGCGATTATGGGAGTCTAATTACCATTATTATGAATACTTACACCTAATTACTTAAGACAACTTACAGGTTTAGGGGTTTCTTGATTTTAGGCTCCAATTTTTTTTCATTTTTCTATATTCTTACCCTGCTCCGATCGTTTTTGCCTACAATATTCATTCCAATTTTCCTTCTTCTTCTTTTTTTTTTTTTTCATTATCAATTTGGAGAAAAATACTTTTGAGTCTTTAATTAACTCTTATTGATCACTTAGGAGTTACATCCAGTTAATAAATAATCTTTCCTTTGATCACTTAGAATCAGAGATGTTCAAACGAACCGAAATACTCCAAACCGAAAAGTTAAATCAAATTGATTAATAATTTCGGTTAGTTTTGGTATTGAGTAGAAAAACTCAACCAAACCGACATATAAATCTATTATTTTATATATACTTTTAAGATTTTATATAAAATTTTCTTTTAAAAATATCTAAAAATATTTGGGATTCTCTCATGGGATGTAGTACTTTCATAGAACTATAAAGTGCATCCATTTTAATTTACTTTAGATAATAAGTCATATCATCACTTCTTATCAAATGTTACCATTAGTCAATCTCTTTGTTCTTCCATACTTAGATGTCAAAATCTATTCTTAATCCTTTTTTGAATTTGAAATGATATTAAGATAATTGAAATTAAATAGAACATATCATTATTTAGGTATCATATTGATTTTATGTTTAATTATTAAATTTGATTAATCTTATAGGTATATATCAATGAAAAATTATTGTTAGACAACTAAGAAAATAACTATCATGTATTACTAAAAAAATAATTTTACATAAGAATATTTTAATAGATCATATGTTAGTAATTTTTTTTTTTAATTTTTACTAAACATATATTCACTTATCAAAAGTTTATTTATAACTTTAACAAAGTAAGATCGAAATAATACTCATGTAATAAAAAACCCCAAAAAATCTAGCAAAACCGAACTAATCCAAACCGATATAGTTGGTTTAGTTTTGATAAAAATTGAACCAACCCGGACCGCGTACGCCCACTTTGCATCTGGCTAATATTAAAGGAGCACTGATGTTATATCCATATGTTGTGTGTGTGTTTTTCTTTTTATTTATCAATTTCACCTTTTTGGATGTTGCTTAACAAAATTACCATTAAATTGGTTAGTACACCAATCAAATGTTTGTGTCATATGTATTATCTTGCAGTACAAGATATGGTAAAATAACACCAATAACCAAAATCCACATATTACATATCTTAAAGTTCACAATATCGGATAAACATTCATCCCATTCAATCAAATGGTAAACTTGTTTAATAAGCCATTTTTTACTTTTCAGGATGTACTTCAATAATATAATATTTAATAAAGTCGCTTAATAATAATCGAAATTTCGAAGTTTCAACTCTCAACATTTGAAATCTATGAACGGTAAGTACATTACAAGTCAGCCAATTAAAAATAAGCTCTATTGGATCATGTCTAGAACAATGCATATGTTGCTAAATATAGAGTACGCTTCAGAGTCAATTCCCTGGATGATCGTTCAACTTATAAGAAAGTATTTTTTAAAAAAAATATTCTTTTAGGACAATAAAATTATTTATGTTTGCCTATGTATCTCAAAGTGTCACCACTCACTCTATCTCACTAAAATAATTTGCCATGTCATTTAATATACCTATTTATACAAGAATAACCTTTGTTTTAACCCATAATAATTCGATTCAAGATCTAAAATATATATTAAATGACTAATTTTTAAGGATCACTTTTCAAAAGCTTATTATGATAATGTCTATTAAAGCAATATAATTTGAAGCTTGACCTCTAATGTACAAAAGCTAGTCAAACTTTCACATATTTAGCCCTACGAAACAAAATGACAAGTTAAGAAAAATGAAGACTAGTTTGGAATGACAACATAGTGATAAGATTCTAAATTTCTTTTATACCTTAAAATGAATATCGAATATCGTAAAAAAACTATCTCAAAAACACTAACAATAAATAGGATTGTCAGTCACCAGAATTAATGGAAAAGTTATCACAAAAGACTTTTTGTGACGAGTCTGTAAAACTAGTATTGTAATTGAAAATCATTTGTGACGATCTTTAGAAGTGATCACAACTAAAAAAATAAAATTGCCACAAGAGTAGTATCGATCACCACTGGAAAAATGCACATGGGTGATTTTATAATCCTAAAAAATATTACAAATGATTATTCTTGTATAAATAGGCATTTTAAATGATATGACCAATAATTTTAGTGAGGGAGTGTGAGTTATGACCTTTTGAGATGTATAAGTAAACATGAGTGATTTTATTGTCCTACGAAAAACAAACGTGACTTTTTTACGTAATTTCTACAACATGAATGACCATCCAGGAAATTGACTCTACGCCAGGGGAGGATTTAGGGGGACAAAAGGAGGTTCCCCTTTATCGAAAAATTACACAGTAAGACAAAATCTATTTTTTATCTCTATATATTATGTTTTGAATCCCTCTAACACAACCCAAAAGCATAGCTTAATGGTTAAAGGGATTTAAAACCTTTGTGAGATCATTTATTCAATTCCCACTATCTACAGAGAGCCCTTAACGGAAATATACTTATTTTATAATAGCAACAAGGATATTAGCTATTATAAAATTTGGAATTATAGTTATTTATTTGGTTGTGACTATTAATTAGAGTTGGTGTAAATTTTATACTAAAATAGTATTAATAGCTATTTCATATAGGAAGTGAATAAATAATACCATAAAATATTCATTGTTATAATCTGATGAGATATATTATTTTTGAATATATGTTCATTAAAAAGTGATATAGAATACGCGTGTAACGCGTGAAGGATATTAGAATATATAAAGTTTAGTGACTATCCTTGAAGTTAACTCAGGTGTAATTAAAATCTTATATTTACATGAGTTCTAAAAGTTGAATACTCCTCTTGTGCTTAAATAATGGTACATTTGTTGTTTATCCTTTCTAATTCCCAATAGCCGATGAATGTGTTGAACTCTATTCGTCAATCATTTAGCACCGCTTCGTATCTCCTTTCCTCCCTCAATTATTTATAAATAAAAAAAAAAAAAAAAAATGTTACTCAATGTCATATAAGGGGTTATAGTTTATCATATTCTTATCCTGCTCTAATCGTTTTTGCCTACAACAATATCCATTCCATTTACAAAACTAAAATAGATGTTCACGCCTTCTACCTATGAACTTCTGTCGCAATTGTTCGAATTTCCGTTCTTGAATTGCCTCTCTGATAGAGCGAAAGAATCCCAAATATTGATGCTTGTTATCAAAGGAATAATTCTTCTTCTTCTTCTTCTTCTTCTTTCTAAAAGGGAAATCATCCGATTTTTAACTTGTTACAGTTTGAATCATGAATAAACGAAATTCATTTTGCTTGTAACATTTATATGTCGGAGGTGTGATATTTGAATATCGGAAAACGGTCAAAACTACTCCTAAACTATTGGCCAAGAGCTAAATATACCTGTAGACATCGAAATTTTAATGGATCAAGCCTATATGAAATTTGGGTTAAATTCTAAATTCAAGACACTACTCTTCAAATTTGAGGAGTCTATTAGGGTGGCTTGGAGGCTACTCTATCAAAACCCTAACTTGGAGGCTATTCTATCAAAATCCTAACTTGGAGGCTACTCTACTCTAATATAGGTCACTCCTATAAAAGGAGTTACATATTCCCTTAAAAAAAGCATCTCAAGAATGGAGATCATCTCGAATATCCCATAAACTCAAGGGATACTCATAGGGAGATCAAGATGTGGCCGGATAATTTGTGATAATCAAATACTTCAAGAAGATTCACACCATATTTTTATGGATATCATATACATCCAAGAAAGTCCGTATCATCCTACGTTCGAGAAACACGCTGCTCCAGCGCTCGAATCACGGAGATAATCAGGAGAGAAGAATCAAGAGAGAAACAAAATTTTACTCACAGATGGTATGTTTAGTCCTGGCCAATAGTTTGGGGCATTTTTAGCCCTTTTCATTTATTTAATTAGATTGAACCAGTAATAAAATGACACGTGAAATTTAAATAAAAAAATATAATTCAAGTTGACAGTTAATCATAAAAGCATAAATGAGCCGAACAGATAACATTTGTATTTTTCGACCAATAGTTGAACGGAGAGTATATTTAGTCCTCGACCAAATAGTTCAAGGGCAATGTTGGCCCTTTTCCTTTTGTATGTTATTGATTGTGGAATGAATATATGCCTAGTGTATGTGTGGTGTATCTGAAATGTATGTAGTGGTATGTTTAGAATATTTTTTGGTATATGTGCAATTCAGTCCTTTCTTTGAGTTTTTACTAATCTAGTTGTGTAATTATTGTTAGTGCGGAAACATGAAATCTCGCTGGCTAAAGTTTCTCAACTAAAGTTGATGATAGGACTTGTTGGCCCAACGCCAAAATTCGAGGGGGTGAAATTCAAAAAAAAAATTAAATTTACAAGTGATAACTGAAAAATGATCATAATTTTAAAAGTAATCAAGATTTAATTACTTTTTATGTTAAAATAAATTTGAATAAAAACACTGTTCATACTGAAGTTCCAGCATAATATACTAGAGTTCCAGCATAATATGTTGAAAATTTATATACAGATACTCCGATCTCCAGTATATTATGCTGAAACTTTTCGTGTTACAGCAAAATAGTGGTATTTTTTATCTTCCCACCATATCATAATTCACAGAAATGATTAAATATTATCTTGGCAGCTATGCTATAAAAAGTCTAAGTGGTTCCCCAGTTGGAAGGGGTTGGTTTATTTTCCTAACGACAAGGGTCAAGGGGTCGAACATCACTTGGCATTTTTTGTCATACGCTACTCGTATTCTCTTATTTCTCTCTTTCAGTTTTTTTCATAATATCTATTATTCTCCTTAATCCCGATTTATGCCAACCCCAAATCCCAATTGCTTTCTCTCAAGTAATTTTCTCTGCAACCTTTTGGCCTTTTAGTTTTTAATTGCTTTTACTTCAAAGAATTTTGAATTATTAGCATAGTTTCTTAAGGAATATTTTAGCTGTGATTTGCAAGTTATTGACTGAACATTAAATTACACAATGACTTGCTTAACTATATTTGTTTCCATCAAATTATTGAACTTTTGTTTATAATTTTTTGTTACAATATATAGTTTGTTTTTGTAAGCAATTTACATATAAAGAATTAGTAATATGTTAAGACTTTTTAATATTCTCGTGCTTCATTTTGCACTAATTAAAATTTGCACAGGTTTTAATTTTTACGGTATTATATTCTCATTAGCATTCTATTTTCCCTCTTTAAATTTTGATGGTAAGAATTGAACGGTTTAAAAAGTGTATAGTGTTTCTCTTTGAATAAAATTTGAAATTAATAATAAGTCATAAAATACTAAATATCCTCACATCAACTGACATTATTGATAAACACCAAATTTATGTTAAAAAAAGAAAGGAAGTATTCTAAAGCCAACACTGTGTCTTGTATAATGAGGTATTTGTATAGGCTTATTTATCCCTGACGTGGAGTACATATTTTCCCTTTAAACGAACCATATAAAAATGGTTGTTAACAAGTCTCGCATGCAAAACTTAACATTCTCAGCCGTTTGATGCAACTTCTCTGGGTTTCAACTTCGCATATATACCACCACCTACTTCTTACTTATTTTAAATCATATAGAGATTTGTTGAGTTCGCAGACAAGCCTTGGTGGTGCTTCCTTCTTCCTCATGCAAGTTTTCATTAGAAAATGCTCCACTGCAGTGGCAATAAGAGCCTCTATAATTGGTGTTTTTACAAAATTGTTCCGTATGCCCTGTTATCACTAGTCCAGCTTTAAATCTTTCGATACTCCATCCTATTATTAACCTTAGCTTGTACATCCAATAATCTATACATCCAATATAAAGAGCCTCAAACTCCTGTGTTGAATTACTGGCTATCATGGACTAAAGAGGTAAGAGAGATATGACGATTCTTTGAAAAAAGCGCATTTTTCAAGAGATAAACAAGTCGTGTGTGAAGCAGATACTCTACTCCCCGTAGATTAGCTAGGCAAATTGATAATTTTATTTGGTGAAAATCCACATATTATAGGCTTGCTAAATGTTACAGTGAACAATCAAATGGTGAACTTGTCTAATAAACTATTTCTTTTTAATGCATTTCAAGAACTAATTAATAGCCTGAGTTCATTAAACTACTCTTTCCGTAATAAAGTCGCTTAATAATCGCAGGTACTGTAAAGGGTAACTAATATTGCTAAGGATTCCATGTATAGAATTGATATACACGTAAAATTAGGAGACTTGGGGTGTATTTTCCAATGGAAAATGTTTTCCTAGAAAATATTTTTATGGAAAATGAGTGGTTTTATCACTTATTTTTCCTTGTTTGGTTGGTGAGTGAAAAATATTTTTCGAGCGTAGAAAATATTTTTTATGCTTCTCTCCTCACCCCTTTCCCTCCCCCTCCCCCAAGTTTCTAAAAATTCACACAAACCCAAAGGAACTAATATGCTGTTTTTTTTTTTTAACGTTAAAATTTGTGCTCAATAATTAGAAAGAAAATACTCTTTTTTTGGTTGAAAAAGAAAGTACTCTTTCTACAACATGAAAATAAAGTATTCATTTTATTGAAATAAAAGAAAATACTTTTTCTACATCATGAAAAGAAAATATTTTTTTGTTGAAATGGAAAAAAAATATGCTTTTTCTATATGAAAAGAAAGTTTTTTTTTTTTGTTAAAATAAAAAAAATACTTTTTTATATCATGAAAAAAAATACTCATTTGTTGAAATGAAGAAAAAATCTATCTTATAACATGAAAAGAAAGTATATTACTAATATTTTTATTTAGGATTGGGGTGGGATGGAGGTGAT
>MCJB01052448.1:0-23467 GCA_002018475.1 Nicotiana obtusifolia | reverse complement strand
GGTGGGTTGGTGGGGATGGGGATGGGGATGGTTGAGAAGGAGTTTTGGAAAATGTTTTTCCTTCTCTTAATAGGGCACTCATTTTTCTCCAATTGAAAGAAAATGAGTTCATGAGGAAAATATTTTTTAAAATATTTAGGCCAACTAAATAAGAAAAAATAAAAAACATTAATATTTTCCTTCATACCAGACACACCCTTGATCTCCAATATTTTACTTGTAGACTTAGGAGACTTGCTCTCCAAGATTTTCCATGTATATATATTCTGATGTGACCAAACGTTCTCATTGATAGAGAGAAAGAGCTTTTACAGGTACATTAAAAGTCAGCTAATTAAAATAAGCTCTATTGTATGGTAATTTTCTTTTTTAAAAAATAGAATTTACAATTTGACAACAAATTTCAATAAGCAATAGTCATATGATGAAGTGTCGATTCTGTTATGATAATCTTTAATAAAATATATTTACTAGTATAAGGTTTGGACAAACGACAATATCACTCGAGCAAGTTTTTAAAATCCATTTTTTCCCAGTTTGTTAGATGATGGTGACTTCCATCCATAGCAGTATAAGTAATGTAAATACTTTTTCTCTCTCTTGCTCTCTCCAACTTAAAAATAATAAAGAAAATCAATTTTTGAGTACCTTTGTTTTTCTTATCCATTTTTTTTTTTTTTTTTTTTTTGTAAATAAGATACTTATATTAATTTTAAAGGAGAAGGGGAGCCTTGATATAATTGGGTAAAGCTGCTGTCATATGATCAGGAAGCCACAAGTACAAGCAGTGGAAACAGCCTCCTGCAGAAACCTAGGGTAAGGTCACTAGCAAGACACAAAGTATTATAGCAATTATGAGTGGCAAACTATAATGTATTGAATATGTTTCCTTTCGTATGATTTAGATTTATCTTTTTGAATTTTTAATCTTCAACAGACTTTATTCTTGAATCTCAACTTGATTAATATCTTCCCACTCGTGTGATTTATATTTTATTTGTATTTGCTTAGTTTTCTCCCCTCTTACTGGATATTGTTTCTCTCTTATGATTACTATTTGATATGATGCTACTTTTTCTCCTTTTTCCTTGTCGTCTTTTGCCTCCCTCTTTCTTCTTTCTTCCCCCTCTTTCCTCTTCTTCTTCTTCCCTATTCGTCCTTTCACCATTTCTTGAGCCGAGAGTCTATCGGAAACAACCTCTCTATCTCTCCAGGTAGGAGTAAGGTTTGCGTACACACTATCCTCCCCATACCCCACCCGTGGGATTATACTGGGTATGTTGTTGTTGTTGTATTTGCTTAGTTTCTTTTATCTATACTCTAGCCATCTTTCATATTTTCTAATTCATCAGCTTTTAAACTGTAAAAATGTCTAGAGAGTTTTGCTAAATCCTATAAAAGTACGTATATATTGTATTCTGCTTCTACTAGTAATTTTTACATACCATTTAAAAAAACTGCCAAAAATTAATCGAACCGTGCCAAAAACGAAGAGAAATCGACATGATTGGAACGGTTTCAAAAAGTCTAATTTTGGTTATACATAATAAAACCGAAAAATTGATTAGTACAAATTTTATAAAATAACCGACCGACCTGAACCATTGATACCACTAATTCTTGCCATCATCTACCTTCTATTTTATTCCTTCCTGGTAAATTGTCCATCCTTTCAGGATAGCTACTAGTATTCTTTGTTCTGTACTTACTAATGAAGACTTTGGATCAAAGCATGTTAGTATCCGTCAAGAGTCTCCAAGAAAAACTGGCAAGAAGCGAGAGATTTTTTATCTTGGGTTTTACCAAATTTAATCCCTCTTTATTTTCCCTAACATGAACTTATCAAAAATAATTAATTTTCTTTCCTCCTCAAGCAAAATGGTGTCAATACATGAATCTACATAATTCCCTTATACTCTTATTTATTGTTAGGATATATATTTTAACATCCATCTCTTTTATGTGCTCTTCAAAATTTCGTCATCAAAGTGCTTGACGTGCTCTTCTCTTTCCTAGGTGTTTGCTTGCTATTTTTTTTTTCGAAAATGTTTGCTTACTGAAGTTTGATTTATTAAGCATTCACTTCTATTTCTTTGATCGCGACAAAGTAACAAAGATGGGTTTTTTCAAACTAAATCATAAGTGCCTTGGAGCGATCAATTTGTTATTGCCTTTTCCATTGTGTTGTTAAAAATTTAAATATTTTTAGAAGTTTTATTTTCAACTCTCCAAGCACATTTTATTTGAGAAATATGAAAATCCACGACTTATGCGCATGCACACACATATGATTTCAGGAGAAGTGACATGATATCTCTCTTACCCCAGAAGAGTTATTACATTTCCTCACTTTCCCTGATTTTTCAGTCACGTAATTTCAAAGATTCAAATTTTGTAAATACAATTCCTAATCGTCGACATTGGCAAGACTTGACCGTGTCAACGTTTATTTTTTGAGTTTGAGCGCATCCCCTGCTCCTGCTTGACGGGCAACTTATCTTGCCCCGCAGCACTGCTCTCAACATGTATAACAACTAAAGTTAACTCCACATACCACAAAATTTTTTTAAAAAATTACTTTATTCTTGTTGAATATTAGTCTGGTTTTTTCTTCTACTAGTTGACCTAGTCTTTAGGAATTAATTATGTTTTTTTTTAGTCAGTCCAGATTGTTTTGATTTTTTAGGAGTTTATTTGCTTTATGCATATCATGGACTGATGTGGGTCTTATTTTTTTGGTATGTTCTGTGATATATTTGCCTATATATTAGGCTTGAACCTTTGAATGAAAGCATCAGTTTTCCTGCCATTGTGTTCTTCACTCTTTATGTATATCTCTCATATTTCTTCTTCTTTAGCTTCCAACAGTGGTTTCAAGAGCCAGGTTATCCTGAGTGGGAAAACAAGTGAGGCAACCAAAATTTCTTTCATCTCCTTTTACATTTAACCAATGGCTACAGAAAATAATTTTGTGCAAGCAGCTATTCCACGCTTTGATCGTCACTATGATTATTGGAGCATGTTAATGGAGAATTTCATGCGGTCCAAGGAGTATTGGCAGGTCATCGAAAATGGAATTCAGCAGCCAGCAACTGGCACAACTTTGACAGATTCACAAAAAGTAGAACTCGAAGCTAGAAAGCTAAAAGACCTGAAAGCGAAGAACTATCTCTTTCAGGCAATTGATCGTCCAATCTTAGAAACAATTCTTTGCAAAGAAACTTCGAAAGATATTTGGAATTCCATGAAGAAGAAGTATCAAGGCTCTATAAGGGTGAAGCATGCACAACTTCAAGCTTTGAGAAAGGATTTTGAAACACTAGAGATGAAGGAAGGAGAATCTGTCACCAATTATTGTGCTAGAACAATGAAATCAGCAACAAAATGCGCTTCCACGGTGAGAAGATAGACGATGTTGTCATTGCGGAGAAGATTTTGCGCTCGCTGATACCAAAATATAACTATGTGGTCTGCTCAATCGAAGAGTTAAAAGATATAGATGCACTATCTCTTAATGAATTGCAAAGTTCTTTATTGGTTCATGAACAGAAGATGAACAAAAGTTCCACGGTACAGAGCAAGCATTGAAAGCTTCTACTAATACTCATTCCAATAACCATAGAGGAAGGGGTAGAGATAGAGGCCGAGCAAGAGGAAGAGAAGATCGTGGAGACAGAGATTTCAGCAGAAATTTCAAAGCCAACACTGATCAATTTCAAGGCAAAGGCAGAGGTCGAGACCATGACAAATCCAAGGTAGAATGCTATAGATGTCACAGATTTGGTCATTATGCATCAGATTGTTATACTAGACTGCATAATGATAAAGAAAAGGAAGAAAGTGCCAATTTTGTTGAAAATAAAGGAAGTAGAAACTTTGTTAATGGCTGTCCAAGATGGAATAAAACATGAGTCGGATATTTGGTATGTAGATACTGGATGTAGTAACCACATATGTGTAAGTAAATTTTCTTTTTCATCTCTAAATGAAAATTTCCATTCCACTGTGGCATTTGGTGATTGTTCTACTATTGAAGTGATGAGGAAAGGCGATATCAAGATTAAAACCAAGAATGGTTTTGTTGAAATAATCTCTAATGTGTTGTATGTTCCCGACTTGAAAAGCAACTTACTTAGAGTTGGTCCGTTGCAAGAGAAGAGTTATGTCATCACTATTAAGAAGGGTGAGTGTGAAATTTATGATCCTGTGAGAGGAGCTATTGTAGTAGTTCAAATGAGCTCCAACAGATTATTTCCGCTAAAGATTGATGATATCCAATCTTGTTTGATAGCTGAAGTCAAGGATTCCTCATGGCTGTGGCATTTTCGTTATGGTCATTTGAGTTTTGGAGGATTGAAGACACTCCACCAGAAAAACATGGTCATGGGGCTTCCTCAAATCACTGCTCCTTCCAAAATCTGTGAAGAATGTGTTGCTAGCAAACAACCTCGCTCTCAATTTCCTAAAGGAAAGTCATGGAGAGCAAAGGATGTTTTGGAGTTTGTGCATTCAGATCTTTGTGGTCCAATAAACCCAACATCCAATGGAGGTAAAAGATATTTAATCACTTTTACCGACGATTTTTCAAGGAAAACTTGGATTTATTTTTTGCAAGAGAAATCTAAAGTTTTTTCAACATTTAAAAGCTTCAAAGTTCGTGTGGAAAATGAAGCAGGAAAAAATATCAAGACTCTCCGAACAGATCGGGGTGGCGAATATTGTTCGCAAGAATTTGAAGGTTTTTGTATAGATCATGGCATTCCGAGAGAGCTTACAACTGCGTATACACCACAACAGAATGGTGTATCGGAGAGAAAAAACAGAACCATCCTCAACACGGTGAGAAGTTTTTTGGCAAGAGGAAGCGTTCCAAAAACTTTTTGGGCCGAGGCAGTAAATTGGAGTATTCATATTTTAAACAGAAGCCCAACTTTTTCTGTTCAAAATATGACACTGGAGGAGGCATGGAATGGCAGAAAACCAACAGTAGATCATTTTAGAATTTTTGGATGCATCGCATATGCTCATGTCACAGATCAGAAGAGGAAAAAACTTGATGACAAGGCTGAAAAATGTATTTTTCTTGGTGTAAGTGAATTTTTCAAAGCAAATAAACTGTTCAATCCATTGACAAGAAAGATTGTTATCAGTAGGGATGTTGTTTTTGATGAGGAGAACACTTGGGATTGGAATGGGCAGCAGCCTACCCAAGTACTCTATGATAGTGATGTTGAACCAAAGAAATTTTCAGCAGCTTGCACATCGGAAAATTCAGCAACTTCAGCAATAGTTGCTGTAGAAAATGAAGAAACATCTCGGTCTGTTGGGCGTATTAGAAGAAGGCCTGCTTGGATGGAAAATTATGAGGTAACTGGAATTGAAGATCTAATTACTCACTTTGCTTTGTTTTCAGATTGTGATCCTACGTCTTTTGAGAGTGCCGTGAAGGAAGAAAAATGGAGAAAAGCAATGGATGATGAAATTAATGCCATTGAACAAAATGATACTTGGGAGCTGTGTGATTTTCCAAATGAACAGAAAACTATCAGAATAAAATAGGTCTTCAAAACGAAGTTGAAGGAAAACTGTGAAGCTGACAAGTACAAGGCACGTTTAGTGGCTAAGGGTACAGGCAAGAATACGGGATCGATTATACAGAAGTATTTTCTCCCGTTGCGAGGCATGATACAATCAGATTGGTAATTGCATTGGCGGCTCAGAAATCTTGGCCTATTTTCCAGTTAGATGTCAAGTCGGCATTCTTACATGGGTACTTGGAGGAACAAGTATTTGTTGAACAACCCCCAGGTTATGTTAAAATTGAAAATGAGCATAAGGTTTACAAATTGAAAAAGGCCCTTTAAGGATTAAAACAAGCTCCCCGAGCTTGGTATAATCGCATTGAGGGGTATTTTCTAAAAGTTAGTTTTTCGAAATGTCCTTATGAGCATACACTTTTTGTTAAGATAGGGGATCAAGGAAAAATGCTAATTATTTGTTTGTATGTTGATGATCTTATATTTACTGGAAATTGTGGTGTGATGATTGAAGAATTCAAGAAGTCAATGATGGATGAGTTTGAAATGTCCGATCTCGGATTAATGCATTACTTTCTTGGCATAGAAGTAGTGCAATCTGATGACGGGATTCTTCATTTCTCAGAAGAAATATATAGGAGAAATTCTGGAAAGATTTTAGATGAGGAATTGTAATCCTGTTAACACTCCTACAGAGCTTGGTTTGAAGCTACACAAAGATCCTACTGGGAAGAAGGTTGACAACACACTTTACGAACAGGTTGTGAGTAGTTTGATGTATCTCACTGCAACAAGGCCCGACATAATGTACTCTGTGAGTTTAATTAGCAGGTACATAGAGAATCCCACAGAAATGCATTTGTCGGAAGCGAAGAGAATTCTCCGTTACTTGCAAGGAACGAGAGACTTTAGGATATTTTATAAGAAGAGTGAAAAGTCCAATTTGCTCGGTTATACTGACAGCGATTATGCTGGTGATCAAGATGATAGAAAAATCACTTCAGGTTACACTTTTATGTTCGGGTCTGGTGCTATTTCATGGTCAGCTAAGAAGCAACCAATTGTCACGTTGTCTAGTACGCCGAGTTTGTTGCTGCGACCGCTTGTGCTTGTCAAGCTATTTGGTTGAGGAGACTTCTAGAGGAGTTGAAATTCAAGCAACCAGGAGCTACCAAGATCTTTTGTGACAACAATTCAGCAATCCAACTATTCAAGAATCCCGTGCTACATGGAAGAAGCAAGTACATTGATGTGAAGTTTTATTTCTTAAGAGATCTTAGCAATAATGAAACAATTGAATTAATCTATTGCAGGAGTGAAGATCAGGTTGCGGATATTTTACCAAGGCTTTGAAGATGGAGTCATTCATGAAACTTAGAAGGCTGCTAGGTGTCTGCACAATTAAAGATGTAAACTGACTGTTAGCGAACATCAGTTTAAGGAGGGGGGGGGGTATTGAAATATTAGTCTGGTTTTTTTTTTTTCTACTAGTTCTAGTCTTTAAGAATTAATTATGTTTTTTTTTTGAATCAGTCTAGGTTGTTATGATATTTTAGGAGTTTATTTGCTTTATGCATATCATGGACTGATATGGGTCCTATTTTTTTGGTATGTTCTGTTATATATTTGCCTATATATTAGGCTTGAACCTTTGAATGAAAGCATCAATTTTCCAGCCATTGTTTTCTTCACTCTTACGTCTATCTCTCATATTTCTTTCTTCTTTAGCTTCCAACAATTCTTAGAACGAAATATTATATATTGGTACAACATGAATTATTGCTTATGATGAACATTTAAATAGAACCGGAAAGCGCAAGACAGGAAGATTCTAATATTTTACAATAATTGATACTTTTTATTATGAGCAACATTTACTTCTAAATACTTTATAAATGTTAATTCTCTATTAATATTAATTTTATTTATGAACAACATCTAAATAAGGAGGGAAGGCGAGAGAACTTATGTTACATATTTCAAATGTACTGTACTTCTCTTGAGTTTTTGGCCAAAAACATTCCTTTAAAATATGGTAAGAATCGTCCATCTGTTAGTCTTTGTTAAGAAACTAACGGCTTAAACAAAAATTGTGCTACTCACATGACTTCCCCACTAATTCCCATATTATACATGTCCTTTCCCTGATCATCTTCAACCTCGAGTGAAAAACATAGCTCTGCTAACTAATTCAAAGTGGCACTTATAACAGATATGAATAAAGGCAAAGACCCTTGTTGTATTATTGATTATGAAGCCTTCTTATACAGAGGTTACATGAACACAATAAAGGAATAAAGGAGACAAAAGATCAGGGATATTAATTACAGAGATAAATATATAAGTAATGCTATTAACTGAGCAAGATATCAGGAGAAACAATAGCAATCATGTGATGACTGAATCTCCACCAGAAAGATATTTCCCTCAAGATGGTGGGTCGTTTGGAAACACCAATCTTGAGGCAGTTTTTCTCAATAGGATCACGTGACAGAGCTCTGGTAAACAAGTCGGCAAGCTGGTCACTTGAATTGATGTGGAAGACACGAAGAACTTTGCTCTGAATCTTCGAGTGGACAAATTAAATGGTAGTCAATTTCAATGTGCTTCATTCTGGAATGGAAGACTGGATTCCCATAGAGTTAAGCAGCACCAAGATTGCCAAAAAAAGTGTCGGAACATCATCCATAGCAACGGATAACTCTCGAAAACGATTAATAGTCCAGCAAAGTTCAGCAGTAGCAGAAGCCACATCACAATACTCGGCTTCAGTCCAGGATCGTGCAATAGACCTTTGTTTGCGAGAGCACCAAGATACTGAATTTTTGCCCATGAAAAAAAAAACCACTTGTTGAGCTCCGGTCATCTTTATCCTCCCCCTCCCCCTCCCAATCTGCATCTGAATAGACATGCAAAGTGAATGCAGAATTGCGAGAAATAAAGATCCCATGATATACCGTGCCTTTAAGATAACGCAAGACCTGCTTGAGAGAAGACCAATCGCGTTCAATTGGTTGGCTAGAAAATTGAGTAAGCTTGTTTACAGATTATACGATATCAGGACGAGTGAATTGAAGATATTGAAGGCAACCAAGAAGTGCTCGATACTGTGTGGGATCAATCAAAGAGGAGCTACCAACAAGGCCTAAGTTATGAGTGACTGAAAGCGGTATTGAAACTGTCTTGGCTTCAAGCAACTGAACACGTTCAAGGACATCCAAGATGTACTTATTTTGGGACAAGAATAGTCCTTCAATGATTTGGCATACCTCTATCCAAAGAGAATAGTCCAGATCACCAAGGTCCTTCAACGAAAACCTATTGCCAAGATGCTCAACAAACTAATTAATGGCAAGAGAAGAAGAACCAGTAATAACCAAGTCATCAACATAAACCACTAAATAGAATGAGACACCTAAGCATACAAAAATAAATAAGGAATTATCTAAGTGTGCCATAGTAAAACCTGAGGCAAGCAAATATGATTTTGGTTTAGAAAACCATGTACGAAGTGCATGGTTAAGGCTGTAAATGGCCTTATGAAACTGATAAATATGAGTTGGATTAGATAAGTCAACAAAGCCTGGTGGTTGATTCATGTAAACTTCCTCTTGTAGCATTTCTCAAAGGAAAGCATTATTAAAATTCACTTATCGAAGAGGCCAGTTATTAATAATGAAAAGCAACGAGTGTCCGCCTAGTTTTTTGTTAAGCTACGGTGAAAAGTTATCACCGTAGTCAAGCCCCAAAGATCTTTGATGGAAACCTATGGCAACGAGCCACGCCTTGTACTTGTTGACAGAACCATCTGGATTATATTTGATTTAGAACGCTCATTTACTTGGGAGGAAGGACTTATAATTTGGGTTCCCTAATTGTAATACTCTTCCTATCATTCATACTGGATCCTTTACTTTGCCTTCAACTGCTAAACCCGTAACTCTTCAAAATGTACTTTGGAGGTGCGTGGGTAGAACAGGCCTGGAGTGGCTGATTGGGCTGTTTAATATTATTTTGAGGACGAAAAGGATGCCGGATGAGTGGAGGTGGAGTACGGCGATACCGTTTTACAAGAACATAGGTGATATTCAACATTATAACAACTATAGGGGTATCAATTTACTTAGAATATCATGAAAGTTTGGGAGAGGTTGGTGGAAGTAAAGGTGAGGAGGAATGTATCTATAGCTGACAACCAGTTCGGGTTCATGCCGGGTTGTTCGACTAAGTAAGCTATCCACCTTATTAGGAGGTTGGTGGAACAGTACAGGGACAGAAAAAAAGATCTGCACATGGTGTTTATTGACCTGGAGAAACCATATGACAAGGTCCCGAGAGAAGTTCTTTGGAGATGCCTGGAGGCAAAAAAAGCAATTTATGATGCAATGAATATGTCTAGCATTTACAGGAATATGTTTTACATTTTACCACCTTTGCTGCTATAGGAGTGCCTTTAAAAGACAAATTTACCAAGCCAAGTACTAGATCACCATGATCAATTAAAACTTGAGTGTACAAATCTACCGTAAAAGCTATTATATTCTCCACCATCACGAAAAAACTCGTTGTTTTGTGGTTTTGAATTGTAAGAACCTGCATTCCGAGGTCCTTTACCACAGGATGAGCGTCCGGATGCCTCCGTTGCCGTTTGCAAGCTATTAAACAAGTACTTATCATAGCACTGCAAAGGATGTAAGCACGCATGATTAATAAATATGTCATGCTAGATATCAAGGGTCGATAGCTAATCTATTACTATTATTATAAAAGTGGGAAGACCCAAAATGAGTATGATATTAAGGGCAAGAAAGTATGCACAACGGGAGAAACCTTGGCTAGGATTCTTAAATTGTTATTGCTTCGGATATATGGTGCATCTTTAACAAAGAATTTGATGCTTTCGCAAGATGCATAAGCCTGTCTATAAATTTGAATTTTCGTTATCCAGACCTCACATGTTGGGTTACAGGTGAATATGTTGTTGCTGAATTATCATTATAATCAGAGATATGAAAAGCAGGTTGTTTGACATTACGGGCTTTCAGGGGAGCAAGAAGCCAAGGAAGCACTCAAGTATTTTGGCAAGTCTATGTGGGTAGTAGTCAAATTACTAGTGAGGTGTTTCTATTTCTTGTGAGATGTTTCTATTTCTATTCCCTCCCATATTTCTAAATGAGCAGATATTGGAAACAGTGGGGTCTTTATTCTTTCTTATCGAAATTGAAAAGAAGAAAAGCTATCCAAAGATATGATAAATTGAACAAGTCTTTGACCTTATTGTGATACTTGAGAGCAAAGAGTACTTCTCGGCAAAGAGCACTTCTTGGTCCACTGGTCAAACTCGTACTTGGTCTTGTAAAGATCGTTGGTTTGAGGTTGGACCTAGACATTGTCAAGTAGAATTGAACCTATACCTTATTTTGCAATAATATTCACTAAACCAGTGGGCCAAGACTCTTCAATTTATGGAAAAATAATATTAGATAATACTTATTTTCTTTTTTATTTATGTAAATACGACACCGCTTACGAAAAATTCTACGTACTTCTATGTTCAAAATAAATATTATCATATCATGTTATGAGTCACAATTAGGCTAACTCAGTAAATAGTATTAAAATCAATTCGACGATACAAGTTTGAAAATGGCGGAGAGTAGCTCCTCATGTTGCATCCATGAAGAGCTAAGAAACAAGCTCGATGGAGTTATGGAAGGGATATGTCTACAACCTAGGCCCGTAATTTGAAGAGACACTCAAAAAGAGAAAATTATGCGTTTTTGGTGATCATAAATTACTCGGACAATTGGTGGCGTCTATTGGATCTCTAAATAAACCATGAATTTTGGTAATAAATTATTTCTTTTTATAGTGGTGGTATTCGGATCAGCTTGTGCCTAATTTAACAATTCCGCCAAAATACGTGATACTTCCTATCAATATAGATATCAAGTAATTCTATCCATTAAAGTTTTAAGAAATTTTGATAATGAGCAATATGATATTTAGTTTAAGGAGTAGATTGTTGGGTAGGCAAATAAGAAACTTTTTGGAAAACCTTTCGTGCTTGATGATAACTGACATTATTTACCATGTTAAGTGACACTTTGGGTTGACTTACTCCACCTGTGAAGTTTAAGTGCAGAGGGAAATAAAAACAAAATCTTCGCGCATGTCATATCAACCAAAGTTTTGTAAAGTAACGATGAGATAATTGAGTGGATTTATCCTCCATCTAAGCGTAACAAAATAAGCAAATAAGGTACTTCAAACAAGTAATTAGCAACAATTTTTTTTAGTTATTTTGAAATTAAAATCCTAATGTTCCCCTCACTTAAGCTAATTAAAAAATAGAAAGTCTAAGCAAAAAATATTGTGTTCATCTAAACTCTACCTAATACTCCTTGTGAGATTGTGAGGGCTCCTATCAATAGTGGTGGAGTCATTTAGTCAATTTCAGCAACTCTCTAGAGTGATAACTGATAAGTATGATTTTGGTTCCTAAATTACTAAAAACTTCATCGTTTGGAGCTTGTAAAAATCGGTTTAGCAAATTTTACCCAAATTTACTTCCAAGCATTAACGTATCCCAACAAATTGAAGAAATTGTTGACTGCTAATCACATTGATAGTCACATGCATTGTTCACAAGAAAAGGCTAATGATAGAGAGTTGTTGACTTGTGGTGTTACAACTGGATGTAGCGAAAAAAAGTAAAGTGAAAGTGTTCATATTCAAACGACTCTAGAAGGTTTTGAGGGCTCTTACCGATGGTGGTCTAGAAGGTAGTTTTTGACACCCGATTTTATATTTCTTTTTTTTTTGTTCCTACTAATTTTTTTCTTTAAGCTTCTAAGTCATCAATAATTTAAATACGTTTATTTATTTTCTATTATAATTTAAAGTTAATATTTTTATCTTATTATTATTACTATTATCATCATTGTTGTTGTTGCAGCATCTTTTTATTTGTGCTTTTACACTACTACAAAACTAGCCAAAGAATAATATTTTCTCCCTATAATATATGCATTTCATTTAATTCTATCCTTATTTTATAAACATTTGCCAAACTCTTTTATCTATTAAGTCAATCTTTACATTAATAAATCATAATCATCCAATTCATTAAGTCTAGGCAAATTACTTTTATCAAACGATTCCGAAAGCTCCATGAAGAGCAATAAGAATTCATAGACAATAGTGAATGTGCTACATTATTAGCATGATTATTTACTCAGCAATAATATAATATATTGTCTGACACCATAGCATTTCGACAAATATCTAATTGCCTTATTAAAGAATTAAAATATTATTACATTTGCTTCTTGGTTGCAAAGATGGACCTCTATGGTTGCAACGATGTTCTTTGAGCCCCTAATTTTTGTATTTGTTCCTAATATTTTTGGCTGTAATAGCGAAATACTATTATAGAGAACATATATTTTATTTCAAACATATATATATTAGTATACTTCTATGAGAATATATATTTTATTTCAAACATATATATTAGTATACTTCTATGAGAATATATGTGTAATACATACTGATTGACATGATATACATTGGTTATTCCTCGCCAAATGCCAAATTTTTTTGGCTTTAAATGCTAAATCTAGTATTTGCTTAGAATCCTAGTAATAACTATTGTCAAATTCCCATTTTTTGTTATGATCCAATTGTATTAGGAATGCATTTCTTTGTAATTTTCATTTCGCATTTTGGTTTTCAGATTTTCCAGCTGAAAATTAATTCGGACAGTTAGTCGTAAGCACGTGAGGAACATATGATTTCCCAAAGTTAGTTGCAACTAGCTTTCCCTCCCAGATTCCCTAGCTTATATTAACTGGATTTGTCCCCATTTGTAGTTATGATTTTACTCCTATCAGTCAATAATCTCTCTCTCTCTCTCTCTCTCTCTCTCTCTCTCTCTCTCTATACTACATATATATATATATACATACATATTATATATATATATATACATACATATTATATATATATATATATATATATACATACATATTATATATATATATATATATATATCTGTCTAAACTCATAATCCAATTATTTGGCTGATTGTTCAAGAGCAATTCTTCCATCGTTGTTCTTTAGATCTCTCGATTCCATTTTCAATTGTGAAGATTGTATCATTGGTATCAGTGCTTACCTTTCTATGGATTTGTGAGTGGAAATGGATGAGCACACAATACATGAATTCAGGAGCTACGCAAAGAACTAGATGGACTTCGTGGGTCCTTCGATGACATCAATGGTAGTATGGAGGAGTTGAGGAAGATTGTCGATGAGAAATTGGTAGATCTATAGAGGAATTCAAAAGGATTTTAGTAGCAACTATTGGCAATCGGAGACCAACAGAGGAAGTTGTCCCTAATAGGCCCAGAGCGTGGGGAGATGAAGAGAATGAAGTTGTAGGGCTCGAAGAGATGATGGCGTGCGGCTGCATGATTGACTGTATCAGTGTGAACAGTTTTTCGAAGTAACTGAAACTACAACAACCTTAAGAGTCAAGATAGCTTCTTGTTGGCTTGAAGGTAAGGCTCTATAATGGCATCAAATTTATATGAAAACTAGGATTACCAGAGAATGACCTAGATGGGAGGAATATGTGAGTTGTCTGTATTCTAGATTTGGATCTGAACTTTTTGATGATCCAACGATGGATTTGAAAGATCTGAAACAAACTAACACTGTGCAGAATTACAGGTTGTGTTTGATGAATTACTAACTCGAGTAGAATTGAGTAAGGAGTATATTGTTAAATTTCTTGAAGGGCCTTAAAAAGAAAACTGGATTACCGGTGAAAATGTTCGCTCCTAGATCTTTATAAAAAGCCATCAATCTAGCCAAAATCCAAGAAGAAACACTACTGATCCAAAAGAGAATCCTTGAGGACCACCCCAATTCTTTCACACCCCAGACCTGTCCAAAGATTTCAAACCAATCCTAATAATAACAGTAACCAATCCTATCAACTTTATTCTAAACCTAATCAGAATTTCCAAAAAACCAGAATTCTCAAGTTGGAACCACTAAAACTATATACAAAAATCCCAAATTCCTAAGAAAAAGAGAGCTAATGGACTTTGCTTCCATTGCGATGAGAAGTATACACTTGAACATGTGTGCTCTAAGTAGAGGCAATTATTTTCTATTGACTTGGAGGAACCAATAGAGGAAGTAAGAGATGAAAAAGTAGGCATGAGATTCAACCCCTTTAAATTCTTGTGTTTAGAGGGAATAGAGGGTCATGTGGATTCTGAATGAGCTCTTTTAGCTTATGTGTCAGTGCATGCCATTACTGATACGTACAACTTTAGAACTGTATTCAAAACTATGAGAGTCACAGGTTCTCAGAAGGGCAAAGCTATTAAAATTCTTATTGACACAGGCATCACTCATAATTTTATAGATCTTGAGACAGCTAAAAGAATGGGGTGTTACTGTCACACCTCCTTTTCGTACACCCCTGAGGGGTATATAAGGGAGTTTTTCCAATTAAAGTGACATTATTTGAAATGAGATTATTTATTTAATTTTATCAGAGTCGCCACTTAGGATATCTAATTGGTGTCCCAAGTCACCGTTTTATTTTTATCCCAAATCGAGGAAAATTTTGACTTTCCTTCTGAAGTCTGCGAACCAGAAATTCTGAGTAAGGAATTCTGTTAACCCGAGGGAAGGTGTTAGGCACCCTCGGATTCCGTGGTTCTAGCACGGTTGCTCAACTGTTATAATCGGCTTATTATCTGATTTTAATACATGTTCCTAGACTATGGTATATTTTACCTTTAACCGCTTTTTAGAATCATTAGAGAATTGCAACATTAATTAAAATATGTCACGAACCACGTCACATAAATGCACCCGTAATCCGTAACACATTTAATTTAACATTGAGATTTGGATTTGGGTCACATAAATGCGCACCCGAGTTTAGGAAATTGAGTCATTAAAGTAACGTGCCTAAAGCAACTACACGTTTTCAACTCTTCGAGGGCCATGAAATTCTCTGAATAGCACACCTCGATTTTCTAAGGATTTTGATATTGATTAAGGAGGGCCATGCATTTTGAAATTTTATTTGGCGCGGCGCACCTCAAATTCTTTGAACACTTTTCTTATTTGAATTTATTAAAATCGAATCACCTAAAAGGCACCCTTGAAATTGGCATTGTTACTATGTCATGGGAACCGTACCCATAGTCACAATGTTATCAATCGCGCCTAAAAGCAAGCTACGAAAGTTTAAGGCGTTTAAGACTTAATTATTTAGATTGATATTTAACTATTAAGAGGGCCATCGATGGTCGTTGCTAATTACATGGCTCGCCTCTATTAATTAAAGGAATTTTTATATCTAAAGTGTTAGCACTATGTCCTTTTGTTTAATGTCATTTAGAAGCCCGCATGTAAACAACAAATAGTTCATTTGGTTTCAGCACTGAACGGCGGCCTGCTTGGGTTCCAACTGTTTTTAACTGCAGGCCCATAACAGACCCCCCAGAATAAAGTCGTAAACTTAATTACAAATACAGCCACTAGTTACAGAAATAACCTTACTTAGAATTTAACAGATTGCAGTCAGAGTAGTTATCAGGTTTGGGCGTGGATACCACTGAAATGGGCCAGCTCAAAGGCAGGCCCAATACCAGCCTTAAACAACAGCTACGCTTTCAGAATTGGGCTGCAAATGTAGCCCAAACATCACAAATAGTACAATTCGACATAGGCTCACTTTAGCATGGACTTCAACAGATTTGATACCATTCATAAAATTATAAGTAAGAATAAATTAATTAAAAAATCGCAATCAATTTGAATAGATTAACATCATAACTAAGAAAATACTGATTGAATACAAAGCTGATATACTGAACTATTACAAAACTTTATCTTTCCATCTTTGAACTTACAAAATAACTACCCAAATTCCAACATAATATGTTAACAGTGACTAACAACCTTCCTTCTTCAAATCTCAGTTTAACCTAATCAGAACAGGAGGAAATGAGATGAACACTGCCTCCTACTTTAATTTAAATAAAAAGTGTTAATTCCAGTTCCGTTTTTGGTCGAGTAAGCACTGTTTTTCAGCACATCAGGTATTCTATATTACAGCAGTAATGTTATTAACATGCTTTGGGTAGGACAACTAACTATTGATAACTATTAACAGTTTGGGAGCAGTTTTGGATCAGAATTTTAATCAGAGAACAATACAAACAGAAACTATTATCAGCTATGAGTGAACAAATTTGACAAAAAAAACAAACAGAACCATGAGGAAAAGAGAACACCTACTACAATAACAATTCAGTGGTCTATTACCAATGATCAATCTACATTCAACCATTCATAATTTCAGAGATTGATGAGAAAGGGAATTCAAACAGATTGAATCAATAATCATAGCAACTGTATAGAACTAAACAGTGAACAATTCATTTAATTCATAATATCAATCTAAAGCTAAAGTTATTCGAACATACCTATGTAGCAGCAAATAGATTCTATCTAATCGACAGAAAGCAACAGCAATCAAACAACAATCACAGCTCGATTCACTTCGAAAAATCAGAAATGCAAGAGATTTAGCAAAACACTGAGGAGTTTATTGTCCTCTTAGGATTCTAGTTTTCTTTTCGAAACAGTAATGGTATCAATGCAGTCGAGTGAGTCTGTGAGTGTATGCGTATATGTGTGTGAGTATGAGAAATGGGTGTATCCTTCCAGGGAATGAGAGTCTGTGTGTATGTGAGTACCCCCGTAAGAAAAATCTGAATCTCCTATATATGTAAAAATCACGGAATAATTTTTAAAATCTGTTTGTTATCAAAATCTCAGAGAATCTTCCCTTCCCCGATCTGTTTTTTTTTTGTGTGCATGTGATCCAAAGCATCTTTCTAACATACTTCTGTTACTTCTTCTTAAAATGTCTCTTTTTACCCCAGATATTTTCTAATTTACTTATTTATTTGCCATTAAGGACCTCCCAGAAACTTCTATTTGTTACTAATAGATTACCCAAATTAACCCCTTAAAGTACTGATTTTACTTTGTTAGACCATTACGGGTCAAGTCGACCCGACTCCTAACAAACCCAGCTCAATCCCAACCCAGTTCTTGTTTTGGGCTTCGATTTTCAGAATCCCAGATTTCATCCATGGCTTTTTCAAAGAGTCTTAACGACTCGGCCCATTTCAAACCAAAAACAACAAAATAACTAAGAAACAGAAACGGACAGACCTTGACCCAAAAGTTAAAATCGAAACAAGAAAATTAAAGAAAAAAGGGGTAGAAGATGAGAAATACTAAAAGAATAATTAAAACCGAAAAAAATAATAAAAAAGAACGGAAAAGAAGGTACCTCGGACCAAAACATCTTTAACATTTTGATTTTAAGCCAAAATTGACCTTAACCGTGTGTTCTTAACAAGAACACACGGTTAAAGTCCATTTTAACTTTAAATCGGCTCCAAAAAGGCTTCGATTTAAAAGTTTTGAGCTTTAGGATTTCGCTTTTCGATTTGAAATCGAAGGGGTTTCAGGGATTTTTGGTTGAAACAGGGTAGGGATTTGGGATGAGGATATGATGAAGGTCATTGGGTGTGATTTGGGGTGGATTTGGGGGTGGATTAGGGTAAGGATGGCTAGGGTTTCAGAAGGGTTTGGGGGCAGCTAGGTTTTCATTTCAGAGAGGGGCCGTTTGGAAGATGAAAATGAGGGTGGAGGAGGGGGGGTCGTTCGGATATATATATATAGTCAAAGGGTATCAGTTGTGAGTCGTTAGATCTGTTGATATTAACGGCTCATATCAAAGGCTTACCCAAACGACGTCGTTTTGGGTAAAGGTAGCTGGGGTCTGGGCCAGTCCGATTTGATTTTAACTTAGGCTGGTTTAATTCCAGCCCAGTCCAATTTTCTCTTCTCTTTTGTTTTGTTTTTAATTTATTGTTTTTAATTTTCTCTTTTATATATTAAAAGATTGTAAAAATGCTTATTTTTCGTGATTTTTAAATTTTATAAAAAGAAACAAATAATTACTAATTTAATCCTAGCAATGTAAAAAAAAATAAATCCTAAATGAGATGCATTTAGGGGACGAATGTTCCTAAGGGGGGGAGAATGTTACAACCCGTACAATTCGTTCATTTAATTATGCTAAAGGGGTAGTTACGTAAAGAGAACCAAGAACCCGAGAAATGGCTTAAAATTTCAAAGAAAACAAAAGTAGCAAAATGCGGTCAAAATGCAGACCGCATAACACATATGCGACCACAGAATTGACAGGTTCCATCGCAGAGTGGAACAGAACCCTGGGCTGGGAGATTGTCAAAAATGCGACCTAAAATGCGATCGCAGAATGGACACCCACCATCGCAGAATGAGGCAGAACACTAGGCTGAACTGATGTCCGAAATGCGACCAGAATGCGATCGCATTTTGGAAATGCGAACCGTATTTCTGGCCCTTCTGCGTCGCATAGTGCGACAGATTTTCTAGGGCAAAATCTGCGACCAAAATGCGGACCGCATACCCTGTCTGCGACGGGTATGCGATCGCATTTTGGACATTTTCGGGTCCGTGGCTTTTTACCCCTAGACCTATATAAGGGACCCCAAACATTTTTGTATTTTCATGATCTAATTAATTAAAAATTAAACACATAAGAAAAATATAAGTAATTTAAAATCTAATAGGATTCCTAAAAAAGCGAATAATAATTAAAAAGCTATTTTTTGATTTTATGGGAGCATTTCGGGTATGGCAAAAATCACGTGCTCACAGTTACTTGACTCAAATATATCCCTTTTCTGTGTCAGTAGCTGACGGTAACAAGATGTATAGTGAGTCTATATGCAAAGACTTTGAGTGAAAAATGCAAGGAGTGCAATTTTTGTCTGACATGCTAACCTTTTCTTTGGGAGGATGCAACATGGTTTTAGAATACAATGGCTTACACTCTAGGGGATATCCTCTGGAATTTCTAGAAATTAAGGATGAAGCTCAAACATAGAGGGCAGAAGGTATCCTTAAGAGGCGTCCAACACCAGCTTTGGAGCTGGTAGAACAAAGGCAGATGCACAAACTCTTGGCTAAGCATGTTGAACTGTCCATGATGTCTGTATGTATGTTTACAACATACCCTGACTCTGAACCTTGTCTATGGGGACTGGAAGGACACTACACAATAGAAGAAGAAAAGGCAGAGTTACAAGGGATAATGGAAGAATACAATAATTTGTTTGAGATTCCAAAAGGTTTGCCTCCACATAAGAATCATGACCACAATATAATATTGAAGGAAAGGACATTCCCCATCAATATCAGACCATATAGGTACCCTAATATTCATAAGGAAGAAATTAAAAAAATGATTGATGAGATGATGGCTGCTGGTGCGATAAGGGACAATATCAGTCCTTATTCTTCATCAATTGTCATGGTAAGAAAAAAGGATAGAAGCTGGGAGATGTGTGCGGACTATAGAGAACTTAACAACCATCCCTAAGACTGCTTTTAGAACGTATCATGGTCATTTTGAGTTCTTGGTCAGTCCATTTGGCCTTACCAATGCCCCCTCTATTCTTCAGAGATTGATAAATAATGTTTCAACCATACCTCAAGAATTTTATCTTTGTATTCTTTGATGATATTTTAATCTACAACACCTCTTGACATGACCTTTTGCAGCAATGTTATTTTTTTAAGTCCTGAGATCCAACACACTATTTATAAAATAAAAAAGCAAGTGTGCATTTGGAGAAATTCAAATTGATTATCTAGGACACTTGAACTCTGAAGTTGTTGTTGCTATGGATCCTCCAGACAAGGTTAGTGCACTACTCCCTATGCCAAGAACCATTAAAGCCTTGAGAGGTTTTCTTGGTCTAACTAGTTACCACAGAAGATCCATGAAGGGATATGTTGCCATTGCCAGGCCACTTATTAATCTCCTTAAAAATTGAAACTTCATTTGGAATGAGGTTGCTACTCAAGCCGTTGAGGAATTGAAGAAGCTTATTACTTTAGCACATATCCTTGCACTACCAGGCTACACCAAGGAATTTGTAGTTGAGACTGATGCATCAGGGGATGATATATGTGCAATATTGACCCAAGATGGAAGACCAATCGCTTTTTACAACAAGGGACAATTTGCTAAAAACAAAGCTCTCTCTGTCTATGAAAGAGAGTTATTGGTTTTGGTAAGCTCAGTGCAAAAATGGACACCTTATTTGTTAGGAAGACACTTCACCATTAAGATTGATCATCACAGTCTGAAATACTTGTCAGAACAAAGAATCACAAATCTCGGTCAACAGAAATGGTTGGTCAAGTTATTTGGATTTGACTACACTATATCCTACAAGAAGGGCAAGAAAAATATTGTTGTTGATACTTTATCTAGAAGGGAAGATTCAGTCCAATTATATAGCATCTCTAGGTCTCAAGTAGAGCTGTTGTATGAGGTCAAGAGCTCTTGGGAAGTGGACCCTGCACTAAAATCTCTCGCTGCTAAGTTACAGTCTGGTTCACCTGTTAAAGCTCACTACAAATGGCAAGTTGGTGTTTTGAGCAGGAAAGGCAAAATGATGGAAGGTGCTAATGAGCTACTGAGGAAAAAATTGGTAGCTTATTATCATGCAAACTTCATTGATGGTCATTCTGGTATCTAATCCATTTTGCACAGGTTGAGACATGATTTTACATTGGAAAAAAATGAAGCACACTGTTTATGCTTTCATTAGGGAGTGTGACACCTAGGGGTGGCAGATGGGCTGAGTTTGGGCTGCACTAATAAATGGGTCAATGCCCAACCCAACCCAAAGTCTACTTAGGTCAAGATGGGATAAACAATGAGTTATAACCCAACCCGTCCAACTTGACCCAAATATTTATAATATTGTCAATTGTGAAATGAGAGGAAACTTGCTAGATTTTTCCATTATAGATGACTGGTCATGCAGTAGTTTCTTCTGTAGAAGCAAATATTCTTTTTGAACCTGCCCCTACCCCTTACCCCCTCCACCCTCACCCAAAGAATTTCCAAAAGAGGTTGATTTTGATGTTAAACATTTGACAATTATTCTATCAATTCCTGATGGAACAAATGCTGTGTTGATGAAGAATCTCTACTTGGCAGTTGATGCTGGCTTACGTTGCCGATTGTCTAATTCAAAATGTTGATGTATAATTACTAATGAAATATTTAACTATCTCTATTTCGTGCTATTATTTGCACCTTCCGATGTAAAGTGGTGTTTTTATATGGAAAAGACGTCAATTTAGTTGACTTTTTTCTTTAGATGGGTACTGTAAAGTAAATATTCACTTAACGTTATCAAATTTTACTAAGGAAGAATAGAACTCTGGAATTTGCCATAACTTGATCACCAATACTAAAAGCTGACTCAGGAGCAATTGTGCTAATAGGTATAATTAACAGGTCACGAGCCATCAATGAGAGTTAAGGATACTTAATCCTATAATCTTTTCGAAAATGTAAGCACTTCTAAATTTTCATTTCCTTTGCGAACTAGTACAAACTCTTCCAAGTATAAATCCAATTGTGTCTTTTCTGAACTATACTCAGACGGACTTTCAAACATGTCAAATTCATCCATTTCGTCCATTATTTCATCATAATATCCATGACTACTACTTCCAACAATTCCAGTATCGAGTATTGTCATGTATTCTTTAAACAACCTATGCAAATTATCCATGATTTACATGATTTCCAGCTCAAAGTATCCTACCTTCAATCCTTGAGGACAAGGAATGTTTGGAGGGGAGGGTAGTTGTTATGATCCAATTGTATCAGGAATGCATTTCTTTGTAATTTTCATTTCGCATTTCCAGGGAAGGGTAGTCGGATTTTCCAACTAAAAGTTAGACGTAGGCAGGTGAGGAGCACATGATTTCCCAAAGTTAGTTACAACTTTCCCTCCCAGATTCCCTAGCCTATATTAGCTGGATTTGTTCCCATTTGTTGTTATGATTTTACTCCTATCAGTCAATGATATCTCTCTAAATTCATAATCCAATTATTCAAGTAATTGCTCAAGAGCAATTCTTCCATCGTTCTTCTTTAGGTCTCTCGATTCAATCTTCAATTGTGAAGATTATATCATTTTTCCAATATATACAAGTATATTTAATTCAAGAACATCAGTTTGATGTAATATGATTTAACTTATGATTTTGATCAAAGTAATTTGAAAAAAGCAAAAATATCAAATTAACAAAAGACAGAGAGAGTTGTTAGTTTTAGAATTGTAATTAAACTTTATCTACTATGATAAGAAATTCACAAAGATTTTCCGCCACACTAAAATAATTGAATTTTACCATTATAACAATAAAATAAGTAAATATCATATGCTATTACAAACAAATCCGCCCATTACAGTTAATGTTACTGTTATAATGGGATAATTTCTTTTGAATTATATTGTTATAGAGGTAAAGTTTAATTAATTTAATGTGATAAAAGTATTTCTCCGAGTTTACTATTATAATGACTAAGTTTAAATTATTTTAATATAAATAATAGTTTTATAACTTTACAATCTTAATAAATTAATTTCCCTGACCATTTGTCGAATTAACGCAAAGACAGTAATTGAGGAATGTGTTGAAATCCATTTTCATTAATTTTGCTCCGGTTGTTTATTGTCTCGTTTGAATATCTCTCTCCCCTCTACTAGTACGTAGTTTTAGGACCTGTTTCCGTCTTTTCGAGATCTTTCCCGTAATTCAATATTACATAAGGTTATAATTTTGAAAAGACTAGTTTAGGGTACGCGCTTTGTGTTCGTACCCTATATCAATAAATATAAAACTTTTACAAATTATAATAATATTATTAAATTATGTATACCTAACCTGCA
>MCJB01052447.1:9815-33283 GCA_002018475.1 Nicotiana obtusifolia | reverse complement strand
ATAGCTATATATTTTCTTTATATCTTTCAATCTAAATATGTATGATATTATGCAGATGATAGGCAGAGGTCGAGGTAACGCTGATTCTACTACTTCTCGGGGTCGAGAAAAGGGTAAGAAACAAAGGAGGAAGGTAGAAGATTACACTCCAATTAGTCCTTCCGTTCCAGAGTTGCAGATGCCTACGTATTTTCCTCCACCCCAGGGCTATTCTGAGCCGCCCCAGCATCACCAGCCCTACACATTCGTGCAAACACCGGGTCTTCCATCACAGGGCCCTTGGATTGTATGTCCGACGTACAGTCCACCTACCGCACATCCACGTGGATCTCAGCCATCTTCATCGCATGGACCGCATCGGTCCATGTCACATCCACATGGATCACATTCATCAGCGCCGCAGCCACTAGGGTCACAGCCACTGGGGTTGCTGCCACTCGGGTCGCAGCCACTCCGGTCACAGCAATCAGTGACATGTCCCATTGCGGCACATACAGCTGCGTCGCAGGGCTCGCAGCCATCTTCGTCGGGGACTCCATCTATTACAGGCATTCACCTGCGGGATCCTAGCTCTGACCCCCCAACACCTTCCACACATGCCCCTGGTGATGATGACGAAGAGGTGCATCGTGATGAGTATGGCAGGATCATTATCGTCCCTGAGGGTGACGGGTAAGAGTTATTTGTTATTTTTAACGTTTATTGTTTTCTACGATTTTACTAAGATATTAATGTGTCTTTTTTTTTATTACATTAAAGGTTTATCCCTAGTAATGTTACTACGAGAATAATCACCCAAGCAACTCGAAAGCTATATGATGGCCCTTATGCGACTTGGAGTGATTTTCCATTCTCGCGTAAGGAGGCAATTTTCAATGAATTTAAGGTGTAAATGTTCTTTCAAGCAGTACAATTATTTATATTTATGATATTTCCATCTAAATACTTAACTTCTCAAATACAGAGCAAGTGTGTGTGGGAACACCGCTATAGTGCGGAGGTGGTTGCTAACTTCCATCTCAAGGCTCGCAAGCGATTGTCCCATTGCTTTTCCAACTCTAGGAGGTCGAACACGAAGCCCTCCTGGTTGCAAGATCGTCTATGGGATGATCTGCAAAGATAATGGCTAGCCACAGATTTCCTAAAGAAGAGCGAGCAAGGAAAGAAAGCTCGTGCTTCGGAGACGGGAGGCTCTCTGCACACTGGAGGTGCGATCAGCCTCAGTTCAATAAAGAGGAAAATGATACGTAATTGCTTAATTTAATTTTAATTTTCAACGTCTAATCTGTTTATTAACTAAAATTTATAACTTTTCAGGAGAAGAAGTTAGGCCGTCCGATGAGGCAAGATGAGTTATTCAAGCAAACTCATATTGTCAAGAAGAAGAAAGATTCGGATGAAGAAAGGTGGGTCTAGGACCGAGCCTCGGATGTACATGTAAATTTAGTTTTATATAACTTTTGAATACTAATTTAATTTTTCTTATAGAGTCGCTTCACAGCTGAGTTGGAAGAATTTGTACGCAGCTAGCCACCATCTTCATCGGGAGAACCAATCCAACCGTTGGACGAGGATGCTGAAAGACTATGGATGCAGGCTGTTGGCGGTCCAAAAGGAGGGAAGGTATACGGGCTTCCCGCTAAGAAATTCCACCACTATAGGTGTGGAATGCAAGGAATAGGCACTTCCTCGCAAGCGGAGTCGCTTGATGGGGAGACCCTCTCCTCTGTGCGGGAGCGTGTAGCAAAGCTCACAGCCGACTTAGAAGCTGCCAAGGAAAGAGAGAAGGTTAGAGAAGAAAGAGAAAAGCTTAGAGATGCTTAGTATGCTGCCATACAAGAGCAGCTCAAATCTCTCTTGGCTTCTGGCGCTAATTTTTCGATTCCCCGGTCACGTGAATCATCGCCGGATGATAATCTTGATAATGACACTTCATCCGACGATGCCACTCATGATGTAGACATTAGTGGACGTTGAATTGTAATAACAGTTTATATAATGTATAAGTTCATTTGAACTTTATAGCTTGTTATTGTTTAATGTTGCTGTTTAATGTTGTTGTTTATTGTTGTTGTTATTCTCGTTGTTGTTTATTGTTGTTGTTTTGTTGTTTGTTATTGTTGTTCTTGTTTTCATGGCATAAAATGCCTATTTTAGGAATTTGGTAAGCTGGCAGGTGGTGTAGCTGCCAAAACAGGCAACTTCTGAAAAAATTGAACCAAAAAAAGCGACCAACTTTGGTCTCCAGTTGGTCGCTATTTTGCTGGAAAAAAATAAATCTGTAAATTAGCGACCAAAGTTGGTCGCTAATTTATAAAAAAAAAAAAAATTTTGGCATTTGCGACCAACATTGGTCGCTATATTACCCAGATTTTTAAAATCTGGGAGTTTAAATCAAAAAAAAATAAAAAAAATTAAGGCGACCAATATTGGTCGCTATTGCCCAGAATATATTAATTTTAAAAAAACAATAGCGACCAATGTTGGTTGCTAATTAGCGACCAAAGTCGGTCTCTATATGTTTTCGGATTGTTTGGTCCTTTTGTGGTAGAGATTAGCGATCAACTTTGGTCGCTATTTGTTTGTGACCACCTAAATACTGACCAGGCCATTTTGGTCGCTTTTTTGCCATTTGTGACCAACTTTGGTCGCTTTTTACCTGTTTTCTAGTAGTATATTTGCATCACCAACAAATGTGCAACTATAACAGAATTATTTGTCAATACTATTTCATGGCGATTTCAGTCGCTACTAAATTTTAATTTATCATAATATTTTAGCAGTTATGCCAATCGCATAAATGTATTGATCAAAACTTTGCTTCACCACCCAAAAGAGCAGAAAGTAAACAAAGACATTTCTATCGTTCTATTTAACCTATAGATCATATATGGAACTTGACATCTTGCATCGGATAACATCTTAAAGTTATCGCAGTAGACCACCACCACCAAAGACCGGCTACTTACAAATTTGCTTGTTAGGAAAATATGAAAGATAAAGTAGAAGTTCCAATTTGTAACATAGCTTGGAATGGAAAATATTAACAGATTTAGCATCCAAATATAATCTTGATTCCACTTCACATCCAAAATATTCAAAATAATACATATATGCATCCTTCAATCACGAAAGGTAAAAAGGAAAGTATGCTCTCATAAAGCAAAGGAGAACTATTAAGCACCACTAATTTAGAAACAATCTTAGAGCTATTAAGCACCACTATTTTAGAGACAATCTTATGGCTATTAAGCACCACTAATTTAGAGACAATCTTATGGCTATCAAGCACCACTATTTTAGAGACAATCTTATGGCTATCATAAAGAATATTTATGAGTAACCATTTTGTCTGATCATATTAGACACGGCAGACAACTTATTCCACAAGACAAATACTACTTGGGAAAGATAAGAGTAAAACAACATGAAAGATTCATTATCACATTACCTGAACGTTTTATCCCAAAATATTTCTCCACTTGTCTGTTTGTTTCTAGTATATACTCTCCTTCTAAGGTTATTTAAGGCCCCTCCAATGAGGACTCAGGACAGAAGCTAGCACATAAACAATATACCTAGTGACATTAGGTAAAGAGTAAGTTAGAGCAAGTGAAGTGTCTGCTATCATGATAGGATATAGTGCGAACATATATTACAGGTGCAAAAATAATTCAAATCGAGAGATCATTCCAAACAATGGCTACGACCAAAGACTAATGAGGTATAGAGAGATACTTATTGAATAGAATTTCAAGAGTAAATAAAGAGTGTAAGTAATAGCAAAATCACCCAAGTAATTATCAGTTTTGAAGTTTCAAATATTCACTTTCTTGAAAATGCCAATTGGCGCTTATGTTGTTAATAGTGGCATAGTTGTGATTATGAGATGTTTGCTAGCATCACAAAAAATCATCCACTGATATAAGGGCTCCAGGAATCTTAATAGCTCGCAAACTTGAACTTTCACCTTATTGACGAGGGTTCGAATCCATCACCTTGTAATTCCCTTCCCCTACCCCGAATCCATCACCTTGAAATTCCCTTCCCCTACCCCTAATGTAATTTTTAAAAAAATTAAAAAGATGTAGTGGGTCATTCATGTACGCCTCAACTAATCACCTTTTGCCTTTTGCAAGCTATCAGTCAGTCAAATTTGTCAACAATAAAAGAAAATTCTTTACATACAGAACTCTTTAACAGAAAAACTCAAATTACTCAATATCAGAAGTTTATGTAATACATTATAGCGTAGAAGAAATCATTACATTGAGAAATGGAGAAGGGAAGGGCATATTATAACCTCAACACAAAAAATATTATATTTTTGACGAAGTTCTGTCAGGTTCCGTTGTTGTCTTCTTGCAGCTATTTCCTCGTGAATAATCTATTAATTGTTGGGGAAAATAATATTCCGCCCAAGAACAATATTCACGATAAATCACAATAACACAAGAGAGTGATAACGACATCAAATTTTTTAACGGGGTAAAATACAATATCCGAGCAGAACAATATAATACTACTATAATATTACAACTTGATAGTGTCAAGAAACTACTACAACTTCAAAAGAAATAACATTCTTTATTTTAAAAATCTCTACGATATTACTCTCACTCTATTTATCTCACAGACTACAATCTGTGAATTACTCCCACTACTTTCTTCTTCTCTCTCATTTTGGTATGTTTCAAAAGAGAAATGAAGCCTGCAATTTATAGAAAAACTTTCCAACCATTGGACCAATGAGAATGGTTTATTCTTTGCGATTTGCATTTGCGGTGCAAATTGCCATCGGCCAAAACAAGTTTTGTGACTTGTTGCAACTAGTAAATTCCCAAAGCCACAATTTCCTCCAATCATTTTTGTTTCTTTTTTACTTTATTTATTTAGGTAGGTCCCATAATTCTCTTCATTAATTTTTTCTTCTTTATTCCAAGACATGATCTCAACCTCTGAAAATCTTTAAACTTGAGAGGTTTTGTGAAAATATCTACAATTGGATCATAAGATTTCACATACTTGAGCTCAACTTCTTTCTTGTCAATGTATTCTCTGATGAAGTGATACCTTGTATTTATATGCTTGCTTCGATCATGATACACTGAATTCTTCGCGAGTGCCTGTGCGGATTTGTTATCAATACAAATCTTTGGAGCTTCAATTTGTGGTTCAATAATATTCTTAGTCAAATAGCATGACATGTACAGGATGTTGCTGCTATATATATCAGCTTAACAGGTTGAGAGAGTGATTACGGACTATTTATGTGAACTCCAAGAATTAACAATCACCCAAGACAAAAAAATACAAAATTATTTGTGTTTTTTCTATCATCAATATCTCCCGCATAATCACTGTCACAAAATCTCATAAGTTTGAAATCACTAGAAGAAGAATAAATTAGCCCTAAGCTAATCGTACCTTGTAGGCAACAAAAAATTCTTCTAGCGACTTTCATATGAGTGGAGGTAGGACCTTCCATGAATCAACTTACTACTCTAACTGCAAAGAGTATATCTGGCCTGGTACAAGTCTAGTACCTTAAGCTTCCCACAAGTCTCTTAAAAAGTGTGGGATCCACTTTTTCTCCTTCATCAAAATTGAACAATTTTGTCCCACTCTCCATCGGTGTGTTCACGGGGTTGCAATCGATCATGTTGAACTTCTTCAATATCTCTTTTGTGTAGCTTTCTTGAGAGATAAAAATTTCATCCTCCATCTGGCTTACTTCTAGGCCTAAGTAGTATGACATGAGCCCTACGTCCGTCATCTCGAACTCACGGGATATATCTTTCTTAAAAGCTTCAAAAGAGCTTGGGTTATTACCCCTAAAAACAAGATCATCAACATAAAGACAAATAATCAAGATATCTCCATTAGTATGAACTTTAAGGTAAAGAGCATATTCATGGATACGAATAAACCCATTGTCTTGAAAATACTTGTCGATGCAACTATTCCATGCTCGTGGGGCTTGCTGTAATTCATATAAAATCTTCTTCAACCGAAACATTTTATCTTCATGATTTTTTACCACAAAGCCCCATGGTTGTTCAACATAGACTTCTTCTTCAAGATAGCCATTCAAGAAGGCTGACTTGACGTCTAGTTGATGGATCTTCCACTTCATTTACGCCACCATAGAGATCAGCAAAGGAGTCGTCTCCGTACGGGCAACAGGTGCATAGACTTATTTATAGGTAATGCCTTGTCTTTGCTTGTAGCCTTTAGCCACAAGTCGTACAATGTATCTCTCCACATCTCCATCAGCATTCTTCTTTGTCTTGTATACCCATTTTATTTCAATTGCTCGATGACCCTTGGGAAGAGTTATTAACTCCCTAAGTGTTGTTCTTCTCTATTGACTCGATCTCCTCATCCATGGATTGTCTCCACCTTTTATCTGTAACAGCTTCATCAAAGTTCATTGGTTCACTATCAACAAAGAGGCGATATAAGAAATCAAAATTAATAACTTCTTCTATCCCATCATATAGCTCTTGAATGCTCGTCGTCCTTTGCAGGTGTTCATTTGAACTTTCTTAATGAGAAGGAAATCCAACATTAGTTGGTGAAGGAGGGAGTTGCATCTTGCACAGGTTCCATGGTCTCTGGTTCATTTTCATCACCAAAGCATGTAAGAAAATCATATGAAGTTTCTTTCGGAACCTCCTAATTCCATGTCAATTCTTCATCAAATTCAACATCACGACTTACCACCACCTTGTCGCTGCTTGGTTTGTATAACTTGTAGCCTTTTGAACTCGTATCATAGCCAACAAACACATGCTTGACACTTCGATTGTCAAGCTTCGCTCTCCCTTGTTGTGGCACATGAGATAGGATATGCTCCTAAAAATTCTCAAGTGCTTGACACTTGGCTTTCTTCCACTCCATACTTCTTGAGGAGTTTGATCTCAAACATTTCTAGTTGGAGACCTATTGTTCAACTAAACTGCACAAGAAACAGCTTCGGCCCAAAATTCCTTGGGCATATTTCTAGCTTTCAACGTACATCTAGCCATATTAAGTATCTTTCGATTCTTTCTCTCTGCAACTCCATTTTGTTGGGATAAATTAGGTACCGTTAGAGGGCGACGAATTCCATGAGATTGACAAAAGTCATTAAATTCTTTTGAAGTGAATTCGCTTTATCTATCGGACCTTAAAGCTTTTATTTCATAACCACTTCCTTTTTCCACAAATACTTTAAAAATTTTAAATTCAACAAAAGCTTCAGATTTTTGGTTCAAGAAATAAACCCAACTCTTTCTACTAATGTCATCAATAAAGAGTAGAAAGTATTTATTGTTACTAAAGGAAGGTGGATTGATTGGCCCACACACATCAGTGTGAACAAGCTGGAGTGCCTTGGTTGATCTTGACATGGTCTAATTTGGAAAACTCCTCCTTGTATGTTTTCCAAGAAGACAAGCTTCACACAATTGATTGAAATGGTTGATTAATGGTATCTCATGCATCATGTTGTTTTCTCCCATTGATTTGAGCGCTTCAAAATTCAAGTGCCCAAATCGCGTTTGCCAACACCATGATTCATCTTGCACATTAACCTTCAAACACTTTGCATCAATTGTCTTAAGATTCAGAGAAAATTATCTATTATTTGCCATATGTAATTTAGCAATTAGAATTCCACTTGGATCTCTAAGCAAAGATGCATATTTTTCATGTGGATGTCATATTCCTTTTCAAGAAGTTGGCCGAAACTCAAAATATTACTTTTTAATTTTGTCACATAATAAACATCTTGAATTAACTTGTGGCCATTATTTTTATAGAAAATTAGAATCGTATCTATCCCTTCGATTTGAATCTTTGAGGTATCTCCAAAAGACACATTACCTCTCACCATTTTATTTATCTCTACGAACTTATCTTTGCATCCACACATACGATTGCTTGCTCCATTGTCCATATACCACGAGCTACATCATCCCTGTCTTCTTCCTTGAGTGCCAACAACAATGTTGACTCATCTTCTTCTTTCTTGTCGTCAAGAAAGTTAGCTTTCTCTTCAACATTGCTACGACATTACCAAGAGTAATGAATTTATGACAATTATAACACTCAATTTTTGACTTGTCATACCTTTGTGCATTATTTTCTTGATAGTAGTCACGCCCTCTTCCTCCTCTTTATCCATAACCATGACCTCTGAATGTTTGGTGGATTTTAACTTCATAGTTAAAGTGGTTACCAAAACTTCTTTCTCTTCCTTGACCGCCAGGACCTCGTACTCGCCTATTCCCTCGATAGTTTTTTCACCTCCATAATCCTTAAAGGATGCCTGAGTTTTAAGGAGTTTCTCTAGTGGCACTTCTTGTCTCTTCTTGATCTTTCCTTCATGGGCCTATAAAGAACCCTCCATTCGTTCCACCATCATAGAGTCTAAATCTTTAGACCACTCAATAGCACACACCACAAAATCAAATTTAGGTGTTAAAGTGAGGAGGATCGTTTCTACCACATGGACATCTTCTATGTCCTTCCCGTATCATCTTAATTGATTTACAACAGCCTTCACTTTTGAACAATAATCCGAAATGCATTCGGATTCCTTCATTTTTAAAATTTCAAACTCAGCCCTTAGAGTTTGATGTCTTACCTTCCTCACCTCGTCAAACTCCTTGGAGAGAATTTTGTAAAATCTCCCAAGCTTTCTTTGATGGTGGTAGCATCGGCCACCTCCTATAACATGGCATCATCCAGACATTGGTGAATGAGCGTGAGGGCCTGTTGATCCTTCTTCCTTGTCTTTACGAAGAAATCTTTTTCATTTTGAGGCAGAGCTTCCTCATTTTCGAGTTTTGCATACCCTCTGTCTACAATTTCCCACACATCCTGGGAGCCAAGAATGTGTTTCATATGTAGACACAATTTCTCATAATTATCTTTTGTGAGAGGGGGGTATTGAAAAGACAGTGGACCATTACTCGTCATGGCTCTAATACCACGTTGTTGAAAAAAATAATATCCCATCAAAAAATAATATCCACGATAAATAACAATAACACAAGAAAGTAACAACGACGCCAAATCTTGTAACGAGGGTAAAATACAATACCCGAGCGGAGCAATATAATACCACTATAGTATTATAACTTGATAGTGTCAAGAAACTACTGCAACTTCAAAAAAAAATAACACTCTTTATTTTAAAGACCTCTACGATATTACTCCCACTCTATTTATCCCACAGACTATAATCTGTGAATTGCTCTCGCTACTTTCTGCTTCTCTCACGTTTTAGTGTGTTTCAAAAGAAAAATGGAGCCTGCTATTTATAGAAAAACTTGCCAACCATTGGACCAATCAACATGGTTTATTCTTTGTAATTTGCAATGCAAATTGCCATCGGCAAAAACAAGTTTTGTCACTTGTTGCAACTCGTAAATTAGAACATAGACGCACCGCCCATGGCCACAATTTCCTCCAATCATTTTTGTTTCTATTTTACTTTATTTATTTAAGTAGGTCCCACACCAATGTGCCTGAAACCAATAAGAACCTTCCACTCCTTTTAAATGCTATAAGTATCGATATTCCACTAAATGAAATATCATCACTATTAATATTAAGTTAAAGTAACCGGAAAAACACTTATAGTTTACTGGGGAAGCAAAATGTTTAAATTGGCTCTTCCATTTCTTAGTAGGAGTGCCCCTATGTTAGGGGGACATTTCGTCCAAGTATAAGGTTTGAGTTAGTACACTAACTACCTTCTTTTTTTCTCGCCTAATGGCTCTATCTTTGAGGTAACCCGGACTAATAACAACGGATTCTCTCTCCTTTCTTCTAAAGGAATTGAGTCCTTTGTTTCGGTCTAACTTCCTAACACTACTTACCTCTGAATATGTTGTCTGCAGTTTACTATCAAGCAGATCATGCTTATGAACGACAAAACATAATATGAACTCGGTGCTGCAAGAACGGGGCGAGTTAATGAGTTAATCTCCTGCATTAACATATAGTAAAAAAACCTTATTTTAGAACCCCACATATCATTAACATGAAAAAACAAAAATATCAAATTTTATTTATACAATGAAAATAGAGAAGCATGCAGGGAGTTCAGATATCACAAGTACCGCATTTTATCACCATTAGGTTGACAAGCACATTAGAAGGATTGTCTGGATATACATTTCTACTGACTTAGATAGCAAATAATTAGAAGAAAAAGTCAATAATATTAATCTTGTAAACGTTACTATTTAAATAGATACTCCAGCCAAAGAGATAGAATAAAAGTTTCTGCTAATGATGAATTCCCGAAAAACTAATTGCAGCACGATCAAAATGTAGGGCGACATGAAAGAATTATTCTTATTCATTTTCTTTCATGAAAAAACTGCATTTTTCAGCTACAACTGAATATGCAAATACATTACCAGTAAAGGATACACTGCAGATTTCAGTGTCATACCTATAGTTGCCAAAACATATTTCAAATCTCCCATATTTGTGTTATCAAAAGTTATGGCCTCGCAAAGGAATAGATAATTATGTTAAAATCACCTATGGGGAAATAAATGGAATAGAAAATATATCAGTTGATTTAGGTATATCGTCAAATATCTAAATTGCACCAAGTTCTTTCCTTTTGGCTAGAAATTTTTTATTCAGTTACACCTTAATGCGCTTAGTGCTAGAAGTGTTCAAACAATAAAAATCATACGCATAAACAAAATCTACCCAAAAAATTTTGAGAAAGAGAAAAAACCAGATATTTGTAAACCAAAAATCTTTTTTTTATATTGAATAAAAAAGAAAAATAAAGCACAAATGCATTCTCACTTAATAGTTTATAAACAGTAAAATTTAAGAGTTTACATTCTCACCAAGAAAGAACAAAGGAAAAATTTTGAGATCTCAGAAATATCTTTCTCTATTTTCAGGATTTTTGATTTTATCTCGCCGATCAAGATGCATGCATATTTTGAAGAGTGTATCATTAGCTGCATACACACAAAAATACCGCAGGATAATTAAACAATATAAATGTACAAAGATTGAAAGAAATATCCAATCAATCAGAGGAAATTTAAAAAATAATGACCTCGAAATTAAGACTAAAACCAAAGCACACCTGCAATAGATAAGTCCAATCGAACATGAGAAAAAACCAATGCTAGCGGAAGAAGGTGGTGAGAGGGAGGAAAATTGAAATGCAAATGATTGGAAGATACGAACCTGAACGAAGAGGGATCAGCATAACAAAACGGCAAAAAAAGAAGGCAAAGAACAGAAGCGTGTCCATAAGAGAAAAGAGAAGGATTTGATATTGGGGAATGAAAAAGATTTAGACTGATTAAGAAGGAAAAAAGCCAAATCAGTGAGGGGTGTGAAAATTAGTGGAATCCAGTTGTGTATCCCATAGACAGAACACGAGCAGCAATAAGGGGTCCTTTGATACGAACGCAAGTAATGTAAGGTGTTGCTCCCTAACGCACACGCAAGTATACGTGATCGACAAGTAAAATAAAATTTTGAATCCAGATATCGTACCCCAAGGACTTAAATCAACTACTTACTAACACACTAATATTGTTATTCAATCAAGCAATATTCAAGTTCAATAATTTGATTATGCTAAACTACAGCTCTAAGTTATAGCTAATTTATCAAATAATTAATTAATTATTGTTTAATTAATAGAGTCAAACATTCCAGGGTTGTGATTAATTTACCAATCTTAGTGTGTTCTAATTAACTCTCCCTTTCATATAATTCACTTATGGTTGCTAGTTAATCGATAAACGTTCTCATAGCCTTCTTCCGAAGTACTACTCGCCTATTCTCAATAGATTAACGCCTATATTCCTATGGAATCAACCTATTAAGAATGCAATAAAATTACGATATTTAATTAAGCATGGTGATTAGGTATATTCCTATCCTAACCACGAATCCGCTCCCCCTAAAGGTTAAGAACATGCTCTCTTCAACTCTTCTCTAATCAAAACATGGTTTTCCCAAACATAGCATAGATAGTTGATAGAACCTAACTGCTGGCCAAACAATTAAGCAATTAAACATAAAATTGAAGAACAACCATATATTAGTGAATTATAATCAAGGTAAAGTTAATATCAAACAACAATATTCATGGCTAATCACAACCCCAGAACAATGGGTGATTAGCCACTCATGATCTAATCAAACCAAAATATAAGTTCTTGAATAAATTGTAAAATACTAGAAAAGATCAAGAAACTGAGAATTGTTGCTTCCACTTGATTTCGTGTTGTGTTTGTGCTCCCAAAATCACGTCTCTCCCCTCCAATTAGGTTTAGACTTGTTTATATAGGTGTTGGGGAGGTGTAGGGACGAAAATAGCAGAGTCCTAGGCAAAATAGGCGAGGTCCGCGTCATCGGCGCCCTGGGTAGCGCCAGGCGCCCACCAGGGCGCTGTGTCCAGTGAGTTCTGTGAGTTCTCTGCCTTCAGCGCCACAAGTGGCACCAGGCGCTGCCTGTGGCGCCTAATTGCCCCCTTGTCCGTTTTTGTTCCGTTTTGGCTTAATTCTTGCTCGTTTTGCCCCCAATTGCTCCTGACTCATTCCTACACATAAAAACACTTCAAATTAACATGAATCGTAGCAATTAACATCCCACTTTCACAAAACAAAAGCCAAATATGAGGTGATAGATATAGAAATATATATATACTTTACACTAAATATCAACACCCCACACTTAGACTCTTGCTCGTCCTCGAGCAATGGGATTATTTAACAACCTCCCACCCTACGTATAACTTCATATCATAAAGGAGCATTCGACTTTTTTAACCACACACCATACTCTTGAACATGATCAACACCGGTAAATAAGCATGAACACACAAATAATTCATATTTTTCCCATTAAGTCTATCCAAGTATAACAATTCACTATATTCAACAACCTATTTGTCACCACCCAACCTCAAGAGTCAACTTGCAACCATTAAGCAATCTCAATTCATGCACTTACCCAACAAGAAAATTTACAACATTACCAATCATTCATGAAATCATGTGCCCTTACCATAACAAAAGAGTGAACATAGATTAAAGATATCGCACAATTGAACAAAATTCACTCACTCTAAAAAAGAATTCATATGCTTCCCGTGGTTGTACCATAAGCTTGCCCGTAGTGTAGATCTCTACTAATTTAAGCTAGTCAAATCTAGGATCAATTAGGACTTTTAAGGTTGTAAAGTAGGCTAAGGGACGGGTAGGATATATTTAGGAATAGTGACTAGTCCTCCTAAGCACTTAATACACTGCAATCACAACTCGAGCACCTTTTCTTTTCAATCAATGCACTTGTCTCATATACGTACCCCTCCTCTTTCAATTAAGCACTTCTATCATTCCACTAGCACAAATCAAGAGGTATTGGAAATGTTTTCTATGTATTTTTCACTATCATTTTTTCTATTTTTTTTCTTTTTTTTTTCTTTTTTTTTCTCTTTTTTTTTTTTCTTTTTTACACTCCATACATTACTCATCAACTAGTGACTCTTAATTTCAACTTTAATGCATCAACAGGTCCTTCCTTGGTTCCACTCAAAAGCAAGAAAATCCCCAATCTCTACCCTTACTTCTTTTAGCGATTAAGTACCTTAGGAGGTAAAGGTTCAATTAGGATCAATTCAAGAATAAAACAAGGGAATGGCTCGTAATGTGGGTACAAAAGAAAAGGCCTATAGGCTCAAAGGGGCTAGCAACGGACAATTTTATTTCGATGTGACAAGCATACCCATGATTAAACAAGAAATTGCCTACGTCATCTCCCAGATTAGCCCAACTTATAATTTCGCTTCAATTAACACACGGGGCAAGTTCTAGACTACACAGGATAGCACAGAGAATCACAAGTCCTTACTCACACATTGCACATGACTCAATCAAGATGGTTCTGTTCAAATCTCAAGTCAAGCAAGCACACATAATTGAGAAAATTAAGCAATATTACACTATGTGGCATACAAGTCAAACAACTGAGAAGAGGTGTCACAAAATAGGCGGTTTACTTTTTACTTACGCTTAACAATTCACTTCAACTAAGCGGAAAAATAGAATGTATGTCATAGCCTATTGTGCCAGCATCAACCATGTCAATGAGTATCTCAAAATAACTCAGTTTCTTCCTAAACTACTCCTACAAAGAAATTAAATTGCCCGGTTCGAATTACATCCTTAGAAAAGAACCGGTGCCTTAAGAAAAACTAAGGAATACTACCTAACTATCCTAAAAAAAATAAAAATCTTTTTATTATTTTTAATCAGACTTTATCCCTCAAGAAAAAGATCCATCATCGGGAAAAATCCGAGCTTTTTCAAAAATTGTTAGTTTCTACACTAAAAAGTAGTTTAGACACTAAAAATAATAACAATACAACTATTAAAAAGACCAAAATAAAACTAAATCATACATGATATACATTCACAACACTCACAATGCAGGTATTTCCCCACCCCACACTTAAACAATGCATAGTCCTCGATGCATGCACACATGTAAAACAGAGTAAGGTGAGAAAAAAATTCCCTAAAATCGAAGCATAAGTACAAGTGTTGCACCTAAAAAATTATGGGTACTCAAGACTTCCCCATGCGACACACTAATTATTGAGCATGGCAATTGTGAATAATCAATAAGGATAATTAAAGGCATAAGCTCGGCACCTTTTACAAATTCTACATTATGCTAAATTAAGTTAACTCGCAAAATTTTACAACATACATATACAAAAATAATGGTGTAAGAATATGTTCAGCATCAAAGTCATATCCCCCAACTTGTAAAAGTATCCCGAGACACCCCACACTTAGCCCAAAGGCATACACAAGTGCCTTCAGTTACTCAGACTTCACCGGTGCACAAAAATTTTCATTCAGGCATTTAAACAAACAGAATGTGGGCATGAAGTGTGTTCTACAATTTCAACAATAGTGGAACATAATGGACCACCCGATTTTCAACGAAGTAAAGGGAATTCTAGTTTACTACTCCGACTACACATGAAGCATACAATTTTTTTTTCGCCCAAACACATAAAAATGTCAAGAGAATTACATGAAGAAGGGGGAACTAGAAGATATGGGGGATTTGTGGTCTTGGGGATGGGAGTGTGTATACTTTATAATAAAAACACATAAAGAAAATAAAAGAGAAGAAAAAGAAGAATAAGAACATACCTGGAGATGGAGAAGACAGAGTATGAAAAAAATTTGAAAATTTTTTGTGAAGAAGTGGAAGAAGAACCGCGGGTAGAAGAAGTGAACGTTGTTTTTGTGTTTGTTTTGTGTTTGGATTCGGGGGGTTTTTGGGAGTGAATATGGGTCCTGATATTAGTGTAACCGGGTATGTGGGTCGGGTATTTGGGTATGGGTTAAGATTAAAATAAATTAAATAATAAAAAAAATACTTACCTGGACCCCCCCTCCCCAGCTGGCGCCTCGTGCCCTTCCTGGCGCTGGGGGTCTTGGACGCACTGCCTGCAGCGCCCCAGGCAGCGCCGAGCGCTGGCCTGGGCGCTGTTTTTCAGAATTTTTTTTTAATGAATAAACTACCCAATCCCCTGAACCTTATATATACAATTTACACATCCTACACCATTACATCTAATATTTCAATAACTATACATCAAATACAATACTCTATCTAATCTAAAAGAATAAATTAAGAAGTTAAACTAGGAAAGCGATAAAAATTGGGTTGCCACCCAACAAGCGCCTGATTTAATGTCGCGGCATGACTCAGATTCTCACTTTCAATCTGGCTTGATTTCTAGCCTTCGAGCCTCCTCAACAGATGGCCTGAGAAGGGTCAGAGTGACAGGCCTTTTCAACTCTTCTACTTTTCTGAACCCCTGGACATAATTGCAGGAAATATCCAGTGCTTGCTTAATTTCTTATATCGTATCATCTTCATTAAATTCCACATCCCCAATAAATGCTCGTTCAATAGGATCAACCGGGCTCATGTAAGGCACTAATGATGTGGAAGCACTCTCCACCACAGAGATCATGGATAATTCTTCATAGTGGGTTGGCAACTTGAGTGCTTTATAAACGTTGAACACCTCTTCTTGATCACCTACTCTCATCGTCATTTTTCCTTCGCAAACATCAATAATCGCTCGGCCCATGGCTAAGAATGGACGCCCCAAAATAAATGGGACGTCCTGATCGGGCTCGTAATCCAGGATGATAAAGTCAGCAGGAAATATGAACGAACTAACTTGGACCAGTACATCTTCAATCACTCCCTCAGGATGAGTCAGGGAGCGATCAGCCAACTATAATATAACTGTTGTTGGGCGTGGATCACCCAACCCCAACTGTTTGAACACTGATAGAGGCATCAAGTTTATGCTTGCTCCAAGATCACATAAAGCTCGTCCAGCAGCATGTTTCCTAATAGAGATTTGGATGGTGAAGCTACCTGGATCATTCAATTTCTGAGGCAGCTTACCTTGAATTCTGGAACTGCACTCCTCAGTGAGTGCCACAGTCTCAAACTCGGTGAGCCTCCTTTTATTTGCCACAATATCCTTGATGCACTTTGCATATTTGGGCACTTCTTGTAATATATCAACCAACGGAATATTAATTTGTACTTGCTTCAAGATATCAAGGAACTTTTTATATGCATCATTATCCCTTAGATTTTGCAATCTTTGTAGGAATGGAAGTGGTGGCCTTGCAACCAATTGTGGGGGTTGCTCAGCCACTGCCTCTCCAACCGGCTTCTCTAGTTCTTTGGATTTTTCTGCTGTTGACTCTATGGTGGTTGGCTTCTCATTAAAAGTTACCTGTTTCCTCTTTTTAGATTCAACTTCTTCCAGTTTTCTCCCGTTCCTCAATGGTATAGCATTAAGGGCCGCCCTAGGATTCGCTTCAGTGTCACTAGGTAGAGCTCCAGCTGGTCTAGTATTTGAGCCCCGGCAAGCTGTCCCAATTGACGCTCCAGATTCCTCACTGTTGTGGTGAGGGTTTGGTATTCGGTCCTAAACTGTTTATTGTCTTGCACCAGCTGCTTCAACAAATCATTTGTATTATCTTCTGCCTGTTGAGGTTGCCTTTGCGGTTGATTAAAATTTTCTTGGGGTCTAATATGATTCTGATTCTGCTGATTTCCACCCCATGAGAAGTTGGGATGATTCCTCCAATTCGGATTATAAGTTTTCCCATGTTGTGTATTTTGATTCGTTGGCCCCCTGCTCTGCTGTCCCACATAATATATAGATTCCGGATTTGTGGGGCACATGTCAGTCGTATGGTTGTCACCACATTTCACAGCACAAAGACATCTGTTGTACCTGTTTCCTCGGTTGTAGCTGTTGCATCGTCATTCTGTTTATTTGGTTTGCCAGTTTTGCCATCTCAGTTCTCATAGCTGCGAAGTCATCAAGTTCAATCAACCCAGCTCCCTTCGGTTTAATTGCTCTGTGTGAATCGCCATCCCCTTGCCAATTATGATCATTAGCCGTGAAGTTGTTCAGCAAGAGTTGGATTTTGCTATAAGGTTTTGCCATGCAACTGCCTCCACAAGCTGAGTCGAGATTCATCTTTGAAGCTTCATCTAACCCGTCAACAAAAGTATGTCCCAAAACCTCATCCGTCTGACAGTGATGTGTACAATCTCTAAGCAGCTTCTTATATCTTTCTCATGCTTGACGAAGAGTTTCTCTATCACGTTGTTCGAACCCAAGAGTTTGGCTTCTCAGTGACTTTGTCTTTTAGGTGGGAAAGAACTTGATTAGGAATTTCCTGGCTAGATCGTCCCACATGTAGATTGAATTTGCGGGCTCTCTTTGCAGCTATTCCTTTGCTTCCCCCAGCAGTGAAAAGGGGAACAGTGTCAACCTCACATAATCTTTGGAAACGTTTGTATAGTTGTAGGTATCCGTGATTTTCAAGAAATTTTAAATATGCCTCTACGGATCTTCATGAGACAGTCCCACATACTGCCCTGTAGATTGAATCAGCTACACCATATATTGTTTAAGTTCAAAGTGCCCCATGATCTCAGGTTTCACAATAGCCTGAATCATGTTAGCAAGATTGGGCCTTGCAGCTTCTATCACCGCCCGTTCAGCATTACCCGCCATATCTATTGGCTGTGGTTGAACTACAATATCCAACTCTCTTTCAATTCTAGTTCTGGTTTCTACCTCCCTCCTTACTCTGTGTAGTGTTCGTTCAATTTCAGGATCGAAAGGAAGAAGATTGTTTGCGCTTCTACTCCTCTGCATTCAAGAGAAGAGCATGTGTCAACACAAACAATATAAACGGATAAGTAAAACTTGAACAAATAACAAATATAAGCTTAAGTAGGTAAAGTAGCATATTTTTAAGTCCCCGGCAACGACGCCAAAAACTTGTTGCACCCTAACGCACACGCAAGTACACGTGGTCGACAAGTAATATAGGATTCTAAGTCCAGATATCGTACCCACAGGGACTTAAATCAACTACTTACTAACACACTAATATTGTTATTCAATCAAGAAATATTCAAGTTCAATAATTTGATTATGCTAAACTACAGCTCTAAGTTATAGCTAATTTATCAAATAATTAATTAATTATTGTTTAATTAATAGAGACAAACATTTCAGGGTTGTGATTAATTTACCAATCTTAGTGTGTTCTAATTAACTCTCCCTTTCATATAATTCACTCATGGTTGCTAATTAATCGATAAACGTTCTCATAGCCTTCTTCTGAAGTACTACTCGCATATTCTCAATAGATTAACGCCTATATTTCTATGGAATCAACCTATTAAGAATGCAATAAAATCACGATATTTAATTAAGCACGGTGATTAGGTATATTCCTATCCTAACCACGAATCCGCTCCCCCTAAAGGTTAAGAACATGCTCTCTTCAACTCTTCTCTAATCAAAATAAGGTTTTCCCAAACATAGCATAGATAGTAGATAGAACCTAACTGCAGGCCAAACAATTAAGCAATTAAACATAAAATTGAAGAAACAACCATATATTAGTGAATTATAATCAAGGTAAAGTTAATATCAAACAACAATATACATGGCTAATCACAACCCCAGAACAATGGGTGATTAGCCACTCATGATCTAATCAAACCAAAATATAAGTTCTTGAATAAATTGTAAAATACTAGAAAAAATTAAGAAACTGAGAATTGTTGCTTCCGCTTGATTTCGTGTTGTGTTTGTGCTCCCAAAATCACGTCTCTCCCCTCCAATTAGGTTTAGACTTGTTTATATAGATGTTGGGGAGGTGTAGGGACGAAAATAGCAGAGTCCTAGGCAAAATAGGCGAGGTCCGCGTCATCGGCGCCCTGGGTAGCGCCAGGCGCCCACCAGGGCGCTGTGTCAGTGAGTTCTATGAGTTCTCTGCCTTCAACGCCACAGGTGGCGCCAGGCGCTGCCTATGGCGCCCAATTGCCCTTGTCCGTTTTTGTTCCGTTTTGGCTTAATTCTTGCTCGTTTCGCCCCCAATTGCTCCCGACTCATTTCTACACATAAAAACACTTCAAATTAAGATGAATCGTAGCAATTAACATCCCACTTTCACAAAATAAAGCCAAATATGAAGTGATATATATAAAAATATATATACTTTACACTAAACATCACAAGGATTAGTAATGCAAGGATTAATAATGCAGGTATTAGTAATGCAGGTATTAGTAATGTAGGGATAGTGTTGGAATTATTTTTTATCAAGTGTTTGTTATGCAATGTATAATCTAAGCTTGTGTTTGGTTTAGAACTGTACAAAATCTTCTTTACAATTATATCCTTGAAGATTCTTCTTTCTGTATATAAAGAAATTTAGGAAAATGGTTTGAGGGGCGGTTTAGTAATTTTAGGGTCTTATCCAAGTATAGTTAATGCAGGGATTAGTAATCCCTTGGTTTCCTTGGTATTAGCTAAGCCGTCCTATGAGGTATAAGTAATCCACGTATTAGGTATGCATAAATTGAATTGAGCAACCAAACATTGTATTGGACGGATTAAATTTTTATACAGTGATTATTTTACTTAGTACAGCCTACCCAACGATCCCTAAGGGAATTAAACGAGCTGAGACAAGTACCAAAATGTCCCTAAATATAATTCTATTTACAAAAGTACCCTTTATCGTACTACCCTACTTTCACTTATTATTATACTAGATAGGTGGTTTCCATGCCGTGCACAGGTTGTACAACTTGAAGAAATTCCACATTATTTTTGAGAAGGATGGTCAAACAAAGCTACATGATCACAAAGGTTCAACACCAAGAAATCATGTCATCGAAGTACAAGGAAACTGAAAGACTCCAAAATGTATTATCATTTCCAAAAATGTAAAGTCACAGCCATCTTTCACCTCAAACTTTATGATAAAATATCTTCTTAATAATTCCTACATAAATAAGTTCCAAGGAAAGTCTTGATCAAGCAGCAAGCAACAGCTTCATAATGAATGAAAAAAACAATCTTTATCTTGATGTTGCACTTCTAGAAAAGTATTTGCAAATTCTCAAATTATGCTCACAGTGAAATAGTTGCCAACACTACTAAAAATCAGGAAAAAGCGACCGAAAAAAGCGACCAAAGTTGGTCCCTATCAGCCCAAAAGCGACCAAAAAGCGACCACAATGGTCTGGTCAGTATTCAAGTGGTCACTAACCAATAGCGACCAAAGTTGGTCGCCAATTAGCGACCAAAGTTGGTCGCTTCCTGAAAAATACAGAAAATTAAATTTAGCAATTAGCGACCACAGTTGGTCCCCTTTTGAAAAATACAGAAAATTAAATTTAGCATTTAGCGACCAAAGTTGGTCGCTTTCTGAAAATTACATAAAATAAATTCTGAAAAAGCGACCAACTTTGGTCGCCAATTTCAGATTTTAATTTTATGTATTTTCTGATATGCGACCAACTTTGGTCGCTTATCAAAAAATACATAAAATTAAAATCTGAAATTAGCAACCAAAGTTGGTCGCTTTTCCAGAATTTTATTTTATGTAATTTTCAAAAAGCGACCAACTTTGGTCGCTAATGGCGACCAATTGGCGACCAAAGTTGGTCGCTACTGTGCAGAACCAATTTCTTTTTCAGCAAAATAGCGACCAATTGGCGACCAAAGTTGGTCGCTATTTTTGGTATATTTTTTCCAGAAACTGCCTGTTTTGGCAGCTACACCACCTGCCAGTTTTACCAAATTCCTAAAAGAAGCATTTTATGCCATTAAAACAACAACAACGACAAGAACAACTACAACAAACAACAACGAGAATAATAACTACAATAAATAACACATTAAACAACAACATTAAACAATAACAAGGTTTAAAGTTCAAATGAACTTATACATTATATAAGCTGTTATTACAGTTCAACGTCTACTAATGTCTACATCATCATCGTCATTGCCGGATGAAGTGTCATCATCAAGCTGACCACCCGGCGATGATTCACGTGACCGGGGAATCGAAAAAGAGCCAGAAGCCAAGAGAGATTTGATCTGCTCTCGTAGAGCAGCATACTGAGCATCTCTACGTTTATCTTTCTCCTTCTCTCTTTCTTCTCTCTCCTTCTCTCTTTGCTTGGCAGCTTCTAGCTCGGATGTGAGCCTTTCTACATGGGCCCGCATAGAGGCGAGGGTATCCCCATCAAGCGACTCCCCTCCGGATAAAGTGCCTATTCCGTGCATTCCACACCTATAGCGGTAGAATTGCTTAGCGGGAAGCCCCTATACCCTCCCCCCTTTTGGACTGCCAGCCGCCTGCGTCCATAGTCTCTCAGCATCCTCGTCCGACGGTTGGATTGTTTCGCCCGATGAAGATGGTGGCTGGCTGCGTGCAAACTCTTCCAACTCAGCTGTGAAGCGACTCTATAAGAAAAATTAAATTAGTATTCAAAAGTTATATAAAACTAAATCAAAGTACTTAATAAAAATTGAAAACTTACATGTACAGCCGAGGCTCGGTCCTCGACCCACCTTTCTTCGTCCGAATCTTTCTTCTTCTTGACAGTATGAGTTTGCTTGAATAACTCATCTTGCCTGACCAGACGGCCTAACTTCTTCTCCTGAAAAGTCATAAATTTTAGTTAATAAACAGATTAGACGTTGAAAATTAAAATTAAATTAAGCAATTACGTACCATTTTTCTCTTTATTGAACCGAGGCTGACCGCACCTCCAGTGTGCAGAGAGCCTCCCGTCTCCGAAGCACGAGCTTTCTTTCCTTGCTCGCACTTATTTATGAAATTTGTGGTTGCCCGTCGCCTTTGCAGATCAGTCCAAAGTTGAACCTTTACTTCATCCGGTTTTCCAAAGTTCATGCAGTACACAAGGACACCTAATAATTCCATCTTGTAGGTAGGGTGGAAGTGACATTGCATGTCTAATGAATTCATCCACCCCTTCTACAAAATCCTCCCTCAATCCCCGTCGATTAGGATAATTCCTATTGTACATCTAAGTACGATGTTCCATCTATACAAATAAAACAAGAGAAAAATTATAAACTAAACGTTCAATTTATAATTTATAATTTCCTTCAAATTGATTTGTAGTTGTGCTTTCACAAGATGGATTAGCACTATACTGTAATTACCAACTTAATTTCATTTAAAATTGCTTCTTCTTTTTTTTTTATTGTTATTGAAAAAGCGCTATACTGTATGTGTTATTATTAATTCCAAAACTTGCTCCCAAGAATAAAGATGATTTTCTTGATATACATTTTTATATGCTTAAAGAATACGTGTAAGGCAATCTTCAATCAAGTGTGAAACAATATTGGATGTTTTAGCATCAATCATATGACAAACATTGAATATTTCATATTCATACCAATTAGTAGCCTAGTAGGTATACCCAAGAATAACTGTGGCATAAAATACTAAGAATCTAATCTAAACTAATATTGCAAGTATCTATTTCCGAAATAAACAAAACATTAATAACATTCCCATGAAATCTTACATTTCAGCAACTACTTGAAATGTAGGTTGTTTCTTTGAGGAAGTATTCTTTTTCTTAATAGACTTAAAGAGTAAAGTGCTTTCTATCAAAAAAATTTGTAAGAAATTCGAGACTTTTGGATAAGAATAAGAAAATATTTACCAACACATTCAAACTCCTATTTGTTTCAATCTCTTCGAACAACAAACTAATTTCAAACTAAAGCAATAAGCAAACTAATTAAGCACTAAAGCAATAAGCACGAAAAGCACGAGACTTTCCTATTTGTTTCAATCTCTTCAAAAAGCAAACTAATTTCAAACTAAAGCAATAAGCACGATATGGATCAATCCGGGATCTTTAAGAAGTCAAAGTAGATTATACACACCTTGATAATATGTGGGCGGAGAAGGAGAGAGAGAGGCGGACGAGTACGGTGACCGGCGGCGACGATGGTGACCGGCGGAGAAGCAGACCGACGATGGCGCGGG
>MCJB01052446.1:23734-34933 GCA_002018475.1 Nicotiana obtusifolia | reverse complement strand
GGGGCGAATTGGGAAGGGCCCTACTGCATCGTCGAGATCACAGGGAAAGGTTCCTACAAGCTCGGAACCATGGATGGCGGTCACCTACCCAACAATTGGAACGTCGCCCATTTAAAGCGGTATTATTGCTAAGGTATGGTTTCTCCTTCCTTACTTGCATACGTATTTATACCTCATGCCCTGAAACTAACATCTGCAGGCGGTATCGAGAAGACGGTTCCCATCTCTGAAAACACGAGTTGCACTCTTTTCCAATGACCGGTTTTTTCCCAAAGGGTTTTTCGGCAAGGTTTTTAATGAGGCAACAAGAAAATCGTGTTCACGCATAATGTAAGGGCCAATCTCGATGGAAGGGAACATTAATGTAAGGGTCGGATGATCGATTAAGATCACGCCCATGTAATAGCTTTTATTTTTTGCCCAAGACAAATGTATGTATTCATTTGGAATAAACTGGTTTCTTTCACACCAACACTTTGATTTTTAAGGCTAAGGCCCACTTCCGAGGACATACAGCTTATTTGGCTAAGTCCGATCTCGAGGCTAAGGCCTACGTCGGGTTCGATCATTTCTAAGGACGGAAGGTTCGTTTTGCACAATCAAAATGACCAAGTCCGATTTTTAGGCTAAGGCCCACTTCCGAGGACATACAACTTATTTGGCTAAGTCCGATCTCAAGGCTAAGACCTACGTCAAGTTCGATCATTTCCAAGGACAGAAGCTTATTTGGCACAATCAAATGACCAAGTCCGATTTTTTAGGCTAAGGCCCACTTCCGAGGACGTACAGCTTATTTGGCTAAGTCCGATCTTAAGGCTAAGGCCTATGTCAAGTTCGATCGTTTCCAAGGACATACAGCTTATTTGGCTGAGTCCGATCTCGAGGCTAAGGCCTACGTCGGGTTCGATCATTTCTAAGGACGGAAGGTTCGTTTTGCACAATCAAAATGACCAAGTCCGATTTTTTAGGCTAAGGACCACTTCCGAGGACGTACAGCTTATTTGGCTAAGTCCGATCTTAAGGCTAAGGCCTATGTCAAGTTCGATCGTTTCCAAGGACATACAGCTTATTTTGCTGAGTCCGATCTCGAGGCTAAGGCCTACGTCGGTTTCGATCATTTTTCGAGGACAAAGAGTTCATTTTGCATAGTCAAAATAACTAAGTACAAATTCAGGCCAAGGCCCATTTCGAGTTCAATTACACTCGAGGACATACAGCTTATTTGGCTGAGTCCGATCTCGAGGCTAAGGCCTATGTCGGTTTCGATCATTTTTCGAGGACAAAGAGTTCATTTTGCATAGTCAAAATAACTAAGTCCAAATTCAGGCTAAGGCCCATTTCGAGTTCAATTACATTCGAGGACACACAGCTTATTTGGCTAAAGTCCGATTTTTAGGCCAAGGCCCGCCTCGAGTCCGATCATTTCTAGGGACAAAGAGTTCATTTTTGCATAGTCAAAATAACTAAGTCCAAACTCTGGGCAGAGGCCCATCTCGAGTTTGATGACGCGCAAGGACGCATAGCTTATTTGGCTAAAAATCCGATTTTTTTTCAAGCTCGGGCTCGCGCCGAGCCCGGTTGCGATTCGGGGGCGTACAAGATTGATCGCGTTATAAACCTAAGCCGCACAGTCCGATTTCGAAGACTAGAAGCCGGAAATTCGGTTTTCCAGGAACAATCATCGGAAAATAAAACAATCCAAACGGGATGAAGAGGAGAAAAGATATTTTTTATATATATAAGTGTATGTACATACGAAAGCAAAGTTACAAAAATTGAAAGGAAGATCCTAGTCAAGATCCTCTTCCTCTTCTTCATCCGGAGACGCCCTTTTCCCAGCCTCGGCTTCAAGTCTCTTAGCCTCTTCGATATCATCGGTAAGATCAAAGCCTCGAGCTTGCAGTTCTTCGAGAACGGAGACGCGAGTTTGACACCGAGTATAATCGGCCAATATTTTCGATTCTTCACGAGCGGCTTCGGCGTCGGCTTTATATTGAGCCACCTCGGCTTTAGAGGTAGCAGCCTCTGATTTGACCAACTGGAGATCGTTCACCAGGACATCTCGATCCATGATGAGTGTATCAACTCGGGATCGAAGATCGTCGACACTCCTGATCAAAGCCTCTTTTTCCGAAGCCAACTGCTCGGCCTGGGCTTTATATACTCCGGCCTCGTCCAGCTCTGCTCGAAGACGGTCAGTCCGATCCAGTTGCTGCTCCATCTTTACAGCCATATCATCCTTTTCTTTGCGCACCAAATCCAACTCAGCTCGAAGGGATGAAACCTCCCCCTCTAGTTGCTGACGACGTAACGCCTCCATTTTCCTTTTCCGTAGAAAAAATTCGTGATGAAGCACCGAAGACTGCATAAGCCAGAAAGAAAGGAAAACAGTTAGTCAGAGAAATGGCAAAAGTCGAAGGGATTTGAGGAAAGCGATTACCTTATTCAAGGCATGCTGTGCTTCGTTAAACAAGCATGCATCTTCCACCGCATCCATTGCCGCCTGGTCCTCGTCCGTTACCAAGCATCGAAGGTAACTGGCCACCCCCACGGGCGCGGAAAGGATCCTCGTGTCTTCAGGTACGGTGAATTTTATTACCCTCTTCCGACTTGGATCGAGGCTCGAAGCAGGAAACGTGTCAGTCAACTTAAGGTCGACAGATACCTTGCTCGTTTCGGCAGAGGGGCTCTTCTTTGGCACGTCGAGCCCGAAGGTATCCGACGATGGTACATCGTCGAAATAATGGTCGAAAAGACCTCCCAACATGTGACCTTTCCCTGGGGACGGAAGCTTAACATTCCGAGCTTCGTTGAAGGACGACTCCGAAAAGGAGGGAGTAAATGCCATTTCCTGGGGATCGGGGATCCCTTGCGCCGTCACTCCGGTCACGACGAGGCCCTCTATCTCCGATCCACGAGGAGGGGATTTATCGGCTGCTGGTTTGGAGGCTGCTCGTTCACGCCTCAATGGTTCGATGTCGTCGCACTCGTCGGAACCAGAGTCCAACCGAACAATTTTTGGTTTGTGGGCTATGGCTTTCTTTCGCTTCTTATTCTGCCCGGTCTCGCCCATACTGGGGGCTTCTTTCCTTTTCTCCTTCTCCGGCTCTGGGGCAGGGGGACGACTCGAAATACCTCTGCCGGGCACTTCCGGCCTCAATTCGGCATCTCTCGATAAGCCAGCAATGGAGAAGAGAAACCGATCAGTAACGACGTGACACGCGAAGTATCGGAATAACGAATTTTACCATGGTTCTTTGCCTCCCACAGGCCCTTCGATATTTCGCGCCATGAACGTTCGGAGTAACTCCTCTGAGCCACCAACTTCCGAACCCATTCCTCCAAGTCATTGATCACGGCCGGCGCTTGAGCAATGGCTATACATTGAAAGAAACCCAGTTAGGGAAGGCAATAGAAGATGGTTAAAAAGATAACTATAACAGTGCGCAATCGACACTTACGTTTCATGTTCCACTTCTCAGGGAACGGCATGTCATCGGCAGAAACCAGGTCCGATGTCTTCACTCTTACAAACCGGCTCATCCAGCCCCGGTCTCTGTCCTCATCGATGCTCGAGAAGGGGGGCTTGCTCGCCCTGCGAGTGAGCTTTATTAGCCCCCCTCGGAAAATTCGGGGACTATACAAACGCATCAAGTGATCTAGGGTAGAAGGTTGCCCCCCGGCCCTTTCCGCAAAAAAGCGGAAAAGACGAATTATCCGCCAAACGGAGGGATGAATTTGTCCTAAAGTAACATCGTACCTCCTGCAGAAGGCCACAACGATGGGGTCTAAGGACCCAAAGGTGAAAGGGTAGGTATATACATTTAAATAACCCTCTACGTGGGTCGTAATCGAATCTTCGGGGGAAGGGATTATCACCTCCTTATCTCTCCAATTACATTCCGTTTTTACTCTATCAACTACCTCTTCAGTGATGGAGCTTATGTACCTACTCACCGGCTCGCCCCGGCCCGGCGCGGAGGAGGCCTTCTCTACCTTAAAGTCAAACCCAATAGAGCACCCAACTGGCATAAACGCCTTTAAGGGGGGCTCAGTTGTAGTCTTTTCCATGGCGGCCTGAGCAGCGCTTTCCCCCCCCTCAACGGAGTGTGAAGGGGAAGATTGTTGGTGTTGAGGGACACCTTTAGATGTTTTCGCCATTAGAATCACTAGAAAAGGAGTTAGTGAAGGGGGAGATGAATGAGTGGGGATTGATGAAAAAGAAGGCAATGCAAGGGAAGCAGGCGAGAAGGAGAATGATCAGAAGATGAAAAGAGGAAATGCAAATGGAAAAGTAAAGAAGGAGAAGTTCGAAGGGCGGTATTTCATATAACGGCGGTTCGAAAATCGAGAAAAGGAGGCATTTAATGAATGGCAGGAGTTTGTCGCGAATCGACATCTGAAAAGACCTTTTTTCGGAACTAGGGTGCGTCACAGTGCTGATGTCACCAGACAAAAGAGATGGTCAAACCTTCACCTAGTTTTTAGAGAAGCGGCGGCGGCTCATTTCGTCCTTTGTCGTTACCTTTCAAAGAACGAGGGGGCTATCTGTGTATGGCAAAATCAGGTTTCTTCATAAAAGAACAGATCGAGGTTGAATCTCGAGGTCGACCCTCGGCACCGGTTAGCCGACCAGTAGTCGAGACCACATGTCCGATGTAGGAGGTCGGAACCATATGATCGGTGCTCGGACCGATATCCGATATCGAGGTTAGAACCAGAGTTGAGGCCAGGCTCGATATGCGATCGATGGGCCACGTCGAGTTTCACCTCGTGATGGTCGATATGTCCGTTGCGTTAACTGCCAACTCATATTCAAAAGTCAATGATACTGCTCAAGCTATACCAAACGTGCAGGGCCCTCACCTAACCTGCAGTACCTTCACCAAATCTGCAGGACCTTTACCAAACGTGCGTGGGCTTTACCAACTATGCAAGGACACTGTGATGATTGTAAAGGACACTTTATGGGCAACAAGGGGGAGGGGGTCAGATTTCTCCTATATATATTGATGTACTAGATTCAGAAAAGCCTGGAACATTCTTAAGAAACAAAGGCAATATATTGATTTCCCAGCTTTGCAATTATACTCTATCTTCTAAGTGTTGTATTCTTTCTCTTTTTACATCTACTCATTTACGACCAGATTTGTCACTTACTTATTGATTCCCACGCTTAAAATTCAATTGATTTGCTTCCAATTTTTGGGGCAAACAATTTTATGTGTAGATACTTTGGAGATGAAATTAGGAAAAAAATAAATATTTTAGAGTATATTTTCTACGCTACAATAATTAGCTCATGAGTATCTAATGATTGGAACGTTATGGCACCAATGGTGAGATGAAACAAAACAAAAATAAGGAAAAAAAGGTGAAGACAAAATGAATAAAGTGTGAATTGATTACCTGGACGTGCAAAACGTGTAGCAGCACATTGAATCAAATGTTGGAAAGCAAAGGCTACGCGGCAGACTTACTGGTTTCTGCACAAGGGAAAGCGCGTCGCGCTGCCCTGGACGTCGGAGGCAGGACTTGTCTTATTTCGTCCAGGATTTGGTTATTTCGGTCTTATACACTCTCAATTCGTTTAAAAAGGGTCCTAAACTTATTTTGGAGGGGGAGAACGTTTTTAGAAAGGAAACATAAGCACAGAGCTGCCGTGAAGGCCGAAATTCGTCAAATTCCATCTTTCTTCCGCCAAACATAGTAGTTTTTATGTTTCTTTGTATGAGTTGTTGTTTGGTTACCATGTCTATGTGGCGCTAAACTTCACGTTCTAGGCTATAGTTCTTTCATGAATATTGTTATTCGGATATTGATTTTGCTTTCTTGATTTATCATATTGATTTATTATTCAATCTTGCGCTAAATTATTTAATTGATTGATCCCCAATTGAATACTATCTACTAATCTAGAATTGAACTCGAAAGTGGGAATTCTAGATTGCACATAGGATTGAGTAGAGCAAGTTCTTGAACCTGGGCATCGGGGAACGTATTTGCAGTTAGGATAGACATATACCTAATTGCCTTGCTTGGTTGATGTACATGAATTAAATCTGTTCTTGTTAGTTCTAATTCCATAGACATATAGGTATTAGGTTAGCTTGAATCGGCGAGTAAGAATTCGACAGATTCTTATGAGCAATATTAACCCTGTCAACCAATGAACTAGATGAATTAGTCAGTCAATTCAATTGAAGAATACAACAGAAATGTTAGATAGCCCATAACCCTAGATCATGTTTTCATTACATTGATGACATAAAAATCTAATCTTTCTCTGTTCAAAGTTCATTATTTGTTTTTATTTATTTTAATTAGTTTAGAATCAAATACTTTTAGTTTTAATTCTTGTTTTGATAGTTAGGATAATCTAATTTAATTAATAGTTAATCACAAGTCTTCGTGGGTTCGACATCCGACTTTTAGTCACTTTATTACTTGCGACCGCGTATACTTGCGTGTGCATTTGGCCGCAACATCGACCTTCTTGCTTAACTTTACCCTTGTCTGTTTACCATACACACATTGCTCACAAAAGTTCAAAACTTGATTTATAGCCGTTCAGCAAATTCTGCTTACTCAACAAATACAGTCCCTTATTACTTATATGACCAAGTCGCAAATGCCATAACTGAGACGGATTCAAATCACTTTTCACAGAAGCTACATCAGCTTGCCCTTCAAATACACTGGCCTGAAGATTATACAATTTAGAATACAGTTTACATACTTTAAGTATTCCATTCTCGAAGTGAAATTTATACCCTTGATCATCCAAAGTCGAAAGAGAAATCAAATTTCTCTTTATCCGAGGAACATGCCAACACTCAATGTTTCTGATAATTCCATCGATCATTCTCAATTTGATGTTACTAATCCCCTCTACTGGTAATTGGTTATCATCTCCCATGTAGACAGTCCCACTCACTTGCTTGTAAGTTGCAAACCAATTCTTGTGTGGACAGTAGCGCCAGAATCAAGAACCCAAGAATTCTGCCTATGACTAGAATTCATGGCACAGACTTCCCCTACATAGTCATTATCATCAGAATTATTGTTAGTGCCAACAATATTTGCCGAACTATCTATTTTCTGCTTCCCTTTTTTCTCCTTTAGCTTAGGACAATCTCTCTTGTAGTGACCTTACCCCCCCCCCCACCTCATAACAATTTTGCTTCCTTGCTCTAGACTTTTATCTGCTAGTTGACTTTTTCCTGTTAAAGTCTTTTTGTTGTGTTCTTCCTCTAATCATAAGATCCTCGCCCTCAATTCTACTGTCAGGAAAGCTCTTTTTCAACTCTTTAGATTTTAGTGCATTACTAACATCTTCCAGTGAAATGCTGTCTTTCCCATATAGCAGCGTATCGGCAAAAGTATCGTAAGAAGGTGGAAAAGAACATAACACAATCAAGGCCTGATCCTCACTCTCAATTTTGATATCCACATTCTTCAGATCCATTATTAACTAAACTCACCAAGGCGAGTTTTAATAGGTGTACCTTCTTTCATATGGAGATTATATAACCTCTTTTTCAGGTAGAGGTGGTTTGTCAGCAATTTCTTAGAATATAGATTTTCCAGCTTCTTCCATGCCATTGCTGCAGAAGTTTCTTTAGCAACTTCACGAAGAAGCTATCTGTAACGCTCATGAAGATCGCACTCAAAGCCCTCTCCTTCAGGTCAACCTTCTCTGTCTCTTTCATCTCTTCAGAAAAATTCTCATCAATTGCCTTCCATAACCCTTGTAACACCAAGGACGATTTCATCCTAATCTTCCATAGACTGAAGCTAGAACCCCCATCAAATTTTTTTACTTCGCACTTTGTTGAAGATAATGAAGAAATTTTACCCTAGATTATATGTAGAAATCCGAACCTTGTTGTGATACCAATTGTTGCGGAAGATCGTGGGTTAATTAGCACACAGTCACACACAAAGTAAATAGAGAAGAAATATCAACACAAGGATTTAACGAGGTTCGGCTAAGCCTAATCCTCGGGGCAGAAGCTGAGAGTGTTTTCCACTATGAATGAGAAGAAAAACACAATACAATCTATAGAATCCCCAACTACAACTCCTATATATAGATCCCAAATAGTCCCAAACCTATAAGAGAAATGTTTTCCAATTTGACAAGAACTATAAGTTTTTCTTTCCCAAATCTATTAAGATAATGAGTTTTCTTAAATCTATAAGGATTATGAATTTCCTAAAAATACAAAGAAATAATTCAAGGCACAAAATAACAATAAAAGTATTAGTTTCTCTTAAAAAAGGGGAGATGAAGAATGATGTAAACAAACAAGAGAAAATGAGGCTATAATTCTACCCAGGAGAACTCTCTTTTACTGGTGGGTGAAGTTACTTCCTAGAAAAGGGTGTTTCTTGAAGCATACAAATTCATATTGTTAAATTCTGATTTTCACCTTTGGCATTTATTGTTGTGGCAACCTATATTTCTTTTTCTCATCGGTTAATAAAATGATAAATTTTGATTTTACTGTAAATAACTTCAAATTAAAAACAAAGAAACTTGATTTTCCTTCTCTGTGAAAAGAATGTTGAGTTAGACAATTAACTTGCAAATGGAAGTGGAAAAAACGAATTTTCATTTTTTCCTGTAAAATCAATTGTTAATTTTAAAAATTCCTAGTGTTTGATAGGACAAAGTTAGTTATAATAAATAAGTTCTGATATGAAAAAATACTATGAAAACTACCCGCCAAAAGCAACAACCCTGTGTTCTTTCCTAATACCCAGCTTTATAAGTATCAAATACTTTCCTATTTTTCCTAAACTCCGTTCTTTCCTAAAAAATTAGTCGTTCCGCGTGGATTTACTTTTAGAAACCTAAATTATTTATGAAGAACCTGAACTGTACTCTTTCAGGTTCTTCTTCCATAGTAGTGGCAATTCATTATTTCTTCTCTTTCTGTTTTCACTGCGAATTTAAATTTTCTTTCACAATACTCCAATTCTTAGTTCTCTCTGTATTTTCACAGCAGAGTCAATCTCTGACTCATTGAAAGAACACTTGCAGATCATCGATCATTCAAGGGTTGTGTTTACCCTCAAAATTGGATAAAATTAAATTTGTAAGTGGTTTATGTGGATTAACTTGACATAAAGTGATAAATTAAGTTGCAATTAAAATAATAACGACAAAGTAAATTCAAACCACATGAATTGGACAATTTCAGTCTTGGAAGATCAGTCACCCTCGAGCCGGATGCACTTTGATCGGTCTCAAGATACAGATGAATAAGAGCTTAAAGAGAAAAATAATAATGTATTCGCGACAAGGTGGGTGTGGTCCTTATTGAGAACAAGATGCGGGAAGCGCGGCTTAGGTGGTTTGGGCATGTGAGGAGGAGGAGCACAGACGCCTCGCTGAGGAGGTGTGAGAGGTTGACATTTTTGAGGGACTACGGAGAGGAGAGGTAGGCCAAAGAAGAGGTGGGGAGAGGTTATTAGGAAAGACATGTAGCAACTTCAGCTGTCGAGGACATGACCCTTGATAGGAAGGTATGGAGGTCGATGATTAGGGTAGTAGAGTAGGTAGTCTAGAATGTTCATAACAGTAGGATTGACATGTAGTTTCGCTTTCTGTTGGTAATAGGTTTTTATGACTAACCGTTGTTTTCTTTTATTGTTGATCACCTTACTATCTTGTTGTTTTTATTCTGCTTTTATATGGCTTTTTGGTACTGTCTCTTCTTGTCTATATTTTCATTAATGTGGTGCTTATGTTTTCCTGAGCCGAGGGTCTATTGGAAACAGCCTCTCTATCCTCACAAGGTAGGCGTAAGGTCTGCGTTCACACTACCCTCCCCAGACCCCACGGTGTGGGATAATAATGGGTACGTTGTTGTTGTTGTTGTGTTTTGAGTGCGTGTTATAATGTATCTTATGAATTATCATACCCCCTTTATATAGTAGGGGAGTTCTACTTTAGGTACAATTTTATAAACGGTAAATAAATCTCTTGATTTACTGATTGACGATCCCTTATCGATACGTGCCGTGATTCCTGCTACAATATCCGGCCGGTCATAGATATTTCCAACTTCTATTGTTACGTTGACAATGTTTCTTTGAGGTCGTTTGAGCCAGGTCTGATTCCGGAATCGTGGCCTTGGTGTGTTCGGTCCCCAGGTGCTAGCCTAGTGGGACTTGGGGTCGATCTTCCGTCCTTTATTGCCATGTTTCGAGCTCGACCTACCATGTCGTAGGCGAGCTCGATTTTGATCGTATACAGACAATCCCCTTATTTTTTGGAGAGTAGACGACGAGAAACGACATGAGCTTCCGATTCTTACTTCGATACCCCGTGACAGAAATGACAAAACTAATGAAACGTCTCGTCAGTCAAGTCTTAATGGCATTAAATGCTTGTCGGCCGCTAGTCGGCCATTCCTAGGTGTGAACCGCCGCTAAAAAACTATAAATACCCCTTCCTTTGTTCATTTAAACTTTGCATATAAGCCTTCTACCCTCGTACCTTAGAAATTTCAATACTTTCTGGCACTTATATCCCAGTTATTTAAGATCTTTTGTAAGAACTCTTGTTCCTCTTCATCTCAAGCTATCAAGTGCATTCCTTTAACTTTCTCTCTTTTCTCATTTTCCCTCCATTTTTCAAAGAAATGGCAAAGACTTCAAAAGCCATTCCCCAAAAAGAAACTCTTTCCTCCTCGCGGCCTGCTACCGAGGCCGAGGAGATTGCTTCACGTGTTGCCGTCGAAGAAGCAGTACCAGAACCTCCTCTAAAAATGTTCATCTCCGGAGGGTGCCTAGTCAATGTTGACTTTAAGGTTGAAAAGCCTTCCTCCTTACAAGGCCGGTGCGAGGAGGTCTCGAGGTACATCTGCCCGATCACCGAGGATGTTCTCCCTATGGTCAAAGAGGATTGCAATTGGGTTGACAAACACGTAGTGGTTCCCGAACCCGGATGAAGCGATCACCACCCACGTCGGGGGATATTTAAGTGTTTACACTTATCCTTTTACACTGGGCCTATTGGATCGGGTCATCATCGACTTCTGCAAAAGATACGAGGTATGCATCGGTCAAATTCACCCTTCACTCTGGAGGATTGTGATCCTTCTCCGGTTCTTCGTGAGCAAGATCTATGGATGCTCATTTACCGTCGACCACCTTATGCGTTTATACAGTCCCTGAATCTTCCGG
>MCJB01052446.1:0-23468 GCA_002018475.1 Nicotiana obtusifolia | reverse complement strand
CACTGATCAAGCTAGCGCGTCGGGCCGGTAAAGCCCCATCTCGAGTATTGGTGGCAAGGTCGTTTTGTTCGAGTGAGGACTTCGGGCTTTATCCCAGCTGAGCGTATATCATTCCCCGAGAAGTGGAACACATCACGTAAGTATAATTTTTCTTTCAAGATTCGATTTTACGCTCTTTTCCTTCTTTCTTATCGGTGTTTTGTGGTGGTGCAGCTGTTGCTCGGGTCCCGAATGCAGTCCCTCTACTCAAGGAGTGGGTTGAGGGCATAGTATCACAAATGCCCTATTCCGAGCGCGCTCATGGTGCGAGCTTTCAAAGGGCCGTTGGGAGGCCCGTTCTCATGGTAAGATTCCTTTCCTGAGTAAGTAATATTTGGGTTCCTCTTGTGTCATTAAGTTTTCACTTGTTTTTTTCTTTTGCAGGTTTATCCAAGGATGTCAAACTGAGGCCTCCGGCTGGTAGCGAGGATTTACCTACTGAGTCCCTTGCTCCGAGATAGGCCGAAGAGAAGAAAAGAAAGAGGGCTCTGAGTTCTCCGAGTTCGGAGAAAAGGAAACCGAGGAGAAGGCTAGTGCGCAAATCCAAAGAAAGCACCAGCACTCGAGCACCATCTTTGGATTCACTCTATCAATTGAGAGACGAATCCAAAGAAGAAGGTGAAGCCTTCGATCTGATGGCCCGCGTGCCATCGTAACTTGAAGGGCAAGGGGCCTCCGAGCCAGAGAGAGCGAGGCTGATCTGCCTAAGGTTAAGGAGGCCGACGAGGAGGCCGGGGCCGAGGCTTCTGGGGATGCAGGCGATGCCTCGAAGGAAGTACACGATGTGATAAACATCACTGAGTTGCCTTCTTTCACTGAGTCCATGTATAACGAAGCTTAGACGCTGAAAGAACGTCCAAACGTGGGGGCCCACGGAGCGGACGACCCCTTCCGCGGCTTTTTTGATGGCGTGGATTCTACCGCCACAAAGGACGTCACCAAATTAGGTGACTTAGAGGTTCCGAAGAAGATTCCATATTCAGGAACGAGTAGGCCTTCCTAAACCCCGAAACTGATCAAACCGTTCCCTGCTTCGAGCGTGGATCCTGACCGGAAGCGATCCATTGTCATCTCCATTCCGGAGGATGCCCGGGTCCTCTCAGCCCCCGTAGGGTGGCCAGTTACCTTCGGTGTCTGGTGACCGAGGAAGAAGATCAAGCCAAGATGAACGAGGTAGATACGCCCTTCTTGCTCAACGAAGCACAACAGGCGCTAAACCAGGTAACTTCAGATATTTCTTGATGACTTTAATTTGTACTTAGACTAATTCATAGATAACCCTAACATTTTTATTTGTGTCTATAGGCCTCGGTGCTTCATCATGAAACTTTTCTTCGAAATCGGGATGAGATGAACTAGCTTGAAGCCGAGGTCCGAGGGCACTCTGAGAAGACTAATACTTACAACGAGCAGCGTGAAGTGGAGGCTAAGAGCCTCCGAGCTGAGTTGGAGGTGCCCTGGAAGGAGCGTGCCGACCTGGATGAACATGTAAGGATATTTGAAGTTAGTGACGATGAGCTAGCTCGGTGACTAATGGTTGGAATCCGCAGGTCCAACAGAAGAACGATCGGATAGACCAACTCCAAGCTGAGCTGGATGTAGTCAAGGCCGAGGCCGAAGAATGGAGAGGCAGGATGGACCGCCTGGCCTCGGAAAAGGAAACTGCTCGGGCGCAGCTGACTTCGGCTGAAGTCCATCTTCGAGTGGCAAAGGAAAAGGCTGAGGTGCGGGCCTAAAAGGTTGATGAGCTCTAGTCTCAGCTAAGCTCGGCCGTCTCTGATCGAGAAACTCTTGCCAAGGATCTTGAAACGACCAAGTCGGTGGTTGTGGTGGTTAAAGCCGATGCCAATGAGATGTTGGCCCAATATAAGGCCGATGTTGAGGCGGCCCAAGATCGATTGAAGGATATCGTCGAGCACGCAAAGCGGCAATCCCGAAGGGAGGCCCTCGAGGAAATTCATGCTCGGGGTTTCGACTTATCGGCTATAATTGAGAGTGCTAAGGGGCTCGAAGCCAAGGCCAAGAAGTTGGCGTATCTTGAGGATGAAGAAGACTCCGAGGGTTCGAGCAGATCCGAGGGTGGAGGAGACTCCGAAGACCCTGGCGACGAGGCGGGCTCCGGTGAAGACCAAGCTATTTAAGTACCTTGTACATTTTCCTTTGTTTTTTTGTTTTTTTGTACCTTTGTACTTTTTGTCAAGGCCGTTTGGCCTTTGTAAAGATTATATATATAATACAAGGCTTCTTTTTTCCCTTCGACAATTTCTAATTTTGTTTTTCTTTGCTTTATTCTTTATGTTTGCAAAGACCGAAATGCCTTAGCATGAATTAGTTAGGTCATGTTCGGAGGTTCGAACAGGCCTTGCCTTTGACATTATTTTGTTTAAGGCATCGCGGGGGTTCGATGTGACCGGAAACATTTTCCCAAAGTACTTATAATTTTTTAGATTATTGTTTGCCTAGGGTAGCCTTTAGAACCGGTTTAAAAATTTTGAAGGCCTTGTTTTTGGTTACAGGTCTCGGACGTCTATGAGCCATTTTAATATGGCCGTAGCCTTTTTAGTTAAGGTGTTGCCCAGTGGGCTTGTTATCCCGAGTTATCCGGGCTTGCCTAAGATAACAGTCCTCGAGTGGGGATGGTCGTAGCCGTTCAGGTTCGGCGCTGCCTAGTAGGTTTTGTGCCCCCAGGCTTGGATAGCCTGGGCCATCCGAGTTTGTCTTTAGAGGGCAGTCCCCGAGTGAGAACGATCCTTTGAACCCGGATAAAGGAGGCCTTTGGGCTCGATATCTTTAGGGTATCGAATGTAGGAAATTCCTTAGAGGAAAAGATTTTTTAGGGACAAGATATTTATCTACAAGGTAGAAATTTCTTTTTATTTTTGTGCATAATATATAAGATTACACATGTGTACAAGCTTCATATCAGGGCTCGAGCAGTCTATGTGGGTATGGTTCATTCGGCTGTTTGGCCCTTGCAGTAAATCCTATCGATCGAGTCGAGACTATTCGGTCACAAAGTTTCTTTCCTTGCTAAAGTCATTGTCTAAGGGTGATGCCCCCCAATGTTCGAGGATGATCATAGAGAAGCCTCGAATGCTGTTGTTGTGTTCTTCAACATCGGTTCGTAGCCGACCTTCAATTGTAAGTTCGCACAATTTACTGTTGCCTCGTTAAAAGCCTTGCCGAAAAACCCATTTGGGACAAAACCGATTCAAGGGAAAAAGAGTGCAACACATGCTTTCAAACCTAAAAAATTTATCGTTCTTTGACGGTTTCCTGCAAGTGTTAGTTCGAAATGCAAATAAGTAAAAAGAATGAACGGGGTCATACCTTAGCAGTAGTATCGCTTCAAGTGAGCTACGTTCCAGTTGTTCGGTACTCGTTCACCGTTCATTGCTCCGAATTTGTACGATCCTTTTTCGGTGATCTCAATAATTTGATATGGTCCTTCCTAGTTTGGCCCCAGCTTCCCTTTGTTCAGGTTTCGGGTACTTTGCGTGACCTTCCTTAACACTAAGTCCCTAACATTGAAGTGTCAAAGATTGGCCCTTCGATTGTAATATCTCTCGATCCGCTGTTTTTGTGCGGCCAATCGGACAAGGGCAGCTTCGCGCCTTTCATCTAATAGCTCCAGGCTCATATTCATGGCCTCGATGATTCCTTGGTTGTATATCAGAACCTGAGACTTGGTTCTCCAACTTTGACCGGTATTAGAGCTTTGGTTCCGTAAACCAGCGAGAACGGGGTGGCCCTGGTACTGGACTTCGAGGTTGTACGGTATGCCCATAGGACTTCGGGAAGGATTTCCTTCTATTTTCCTTTGGCGTCGGTAACCTCTTTTTGAGGTTTTGGAGTATGGTTTTGTTGGTAGATTCTACTTGTCCGGTCCCTCTAGGGTGGTAGGGCGTTGATAAGATCTTTTTGATCTTATGGTCTTTGAGACACTTGCTTATTTTATTGACGATGAACTATTTCCCATTGTCGCATACGATCTCGGCCGGCATTCCGAACCGACATATGATGTGGTCCCAAATGAAATTGATGACTTCCTTCTCCCTGACCTTCTCATATGCTTGGGCTTCCACCCACTTAGAAAAATAGTCAGTCATAAACAATATAAATTGAGCCTTACCGGGTGGCCAAGGAAGGGGGCCAACAATGTCCATCCCCCATTTCATGAGCGGCCCTAGTGACAAAATCGAATGCAGCAGCTCCTCGAGTTGATGAATCATCAGAGCATGTCTTTGATATTCATCACATTTTCGCACGAACTCCTTTGCGTCATTTTCCATGTCGATCCAGTAGTAACCGGATTAATTATCTTTCGAACTAATGATTCGGAACCTGAATGATTTCGCAAGTGCCTTCGTGAATTTCCCTCAGAACGTACTCGGTATCTCCTGGTCCTAGACATATCGCGAGTGGGCCATCGAATGTTTTTCTGAACAGGGTTCCATTTTCGGACAAGCTAAACCAGCTGCCTTCATACGCAGGACCCTCGATTCTTTTGGATCCGAGGGTAGTTTTCCGATCTTCAGATATTCTATATATTTGTTTCTCCAGTCCCAAGTCAGGCTCGCTGAGTTTATCTCGGCGTGGCCTTCTTCCACTACTGATCTCATGAGTTGTACGACTGCCCCCGAGTTGAACTCATCATCCTCGACCGACGACCCCAGGTTAGCAGGGGCATCGACCTCACTGTTTTGATCCCGAGGTACGTGTCGTAGAGTCCACTCCTTGAATCGATGTAATGTTACCTGCAACTTATCCAGGTACCTTTGCATTCGTTCCTCTCTAACCTCGAACGTCCCATTAACTTGGTTCACTACAAGGAGGGAGTCGCACTTAGCTTCGATTACCTCTGACCCCAAGCTTTTGGCTAGTTCGAGACCTGCAATCATGGCTTCATATTCGGCCTCATTGCTAGTCAAATTTACAATCTTAGTAGATTATCTAACTACATTGCCTGTCGCTGGCTTCAATACGATACCAAGTCCGAACCCTTTTGTGTTCGAGGCGCTGTTCGTAAAGAGGGTCCTGATCCCCAAAGAAGTCCCCGAGTTCAAACAATAACTCTCTTTCGACCTCGGGTATTAGGGCTGACGTAAAGTAGGCCACAACGTCTGCCAAGATTTGAGATTTAATGGCGATCCGAGACCGATATTCAATATCGTACCCACTGATTTCTACGGCCCATTTGGCTAACTGTCCTGAGAGCTCGGGTTTATGCATTACATTCTTCAATGGGTAAGTAGTTACAACACAGATGGGTTGGCATTGAAAATAGGATTTCAGCTTTCTAGAGGCGCTTAGCAACGCGAGCGCCAATTTCTCCAGGTGAGGATATCTAGTATCGACCTTGCCTAAAGTCCTGCTAACATAGTAAATTGGAAATTGCATACCTTTCTCTTCCTGGACTAGGACTCTGCTTACCGCTACTTCCTATACCGCTAAGTACAGGTATAACTGCTCGTCCGTCTTCGGAGTATGAAGCAGAGGTGGGCTCGATAGATACCGCTTGAGTTCCTCTAAGGCCTGTTGACACTCCGGTGTCCAAGAGAAGTTATTTTTCTTCTTCAATAGTGAGAAGAATCGGTGGCTTTTGTTAGAGAACTTCGAGATGAATCGCCCTAGGGCGGCTATGCGTCCGGTTAATATTTGCACGACCTTCATGTTGTCCACAACCGTGATATCTTCGATGGATTTGATCTTGTCGGGATTGATCTCGATTCCCCGGTTGGATACCATTAATCCAAGGAATTTACCGGATCCAAATCCAAATGCACATTTCTCCGGGTTCAGCTTCATATTATACTTCTTCAATATGCTGAAGGTTTCCTGCAAATGTTTCAAATGGTCCTCTGCTCGCTAGGACTTAACCAACATATAGTCAATGTAAACCTCCATTGATTTTCCTATTTGTTCCTCGAACATTCGGTTTACTAGGCGTTGGTAATTGGCATCGACATCTTTTAATCCAAGTGGCATCACGTTGTAGCAGTAAGTGCCGTACTTAGTGATGAAGGAGGTTTTTTCCTGATCGCTCGGGTTCATCCGTATTTGGTTGTACTCGAAGTAGGCGTCGAGAAAATTGAGGATCTCGTGGCCGGCCGTGGCATCGATTATGCGATCGACGTTGGGAAAAGGGAAGGAGTCCTCGGGACATGCTTTATTCAAATTCTTATAGTCTACACACATTCTTAATTTATTCTCTTTTTTAGGGACTACCGTTTAAGAAGTTTAGATACCTCATCCTTGATGAAAGCATGTTTGATTTCTGCTTGACAGGGTGGAACTTTGGGTCCAGGCTTAGCTTGTGAGTGGTTATCTCCGGCGCGATCCCTGTCATATTAAGGTGGGACCAAGCGAAGCAATCTTCATTAGCTATAAGAAATTGAATGAGTTTTTTCCTGAGCTCGGGGTTTAACCTCGTGCCTAGGTATACCTTTTGATTGGGCAAGTGTTTAATTAGTACGACTTGCTCCAGTTCCTCGATCAATGATTTTGTAGCGTCAGAATCGTCGGGGTCTATGAAAGATCTGGGGACTCCGAGGTCGTCGTCCTCGTCTACCCTCGTTCCTCGAGGCTGGTATCAGTGATTGCTATTTGGTCCCGTCTTTGACTATCCGATTCGGATCCTTCGATGTCGAGAATATGGACGCCGGGATCACCTCATCGACAGCGAACATCTCCTTAGCAGCCGGTTGTTCCCCATAAATTGTTTTCATTCCTCCGGGTGTTGGGAATTTTAGCACCTGGTGCAGTGTCGAGAGTATTGCTCTCATGTTGTGAATCCATGGCCTCCCGAACAAAGCTTTGTATCTCATATCCCCTTCGATTACATAGAACTTGGCTTCCTGTACAGTTCCGGCGATGTTCACCGGTAATGTTACATAGAACTTGGCTTCCTGTTACATAGAACTTGGCTTCCTGTACGGTTCCGGCGACGTTCACCGGTAATGTTATCTCCCCTTTAGTGGTCTCGCATGCCATGTTGAACCCGTTCAGGACTTGGACCGCAGGTACAATCTAATCTTGTAGGCCGAGTTGTTCCACGACCTTCGATCTAATGATATTGGCTGAGCTACCTGGATCAATTAACACACGTTTAATTCGTTACTTACGAGTACCGATATTACTAGTGCATCGTTGTGGGGCTGCACGATCCCCTCAGCGTCTTCGTCGTTGAAAGACAATGTTCCTTCCAGTACGTAATCCCAAGTCTATTTTTCCCTTATAATGGATTCTTTTGTGAGCTTCAGCATTGGCCCCTGGAGAATGTCGACCCCACCGATGATCATGGTCATGACGTGCTAAGGTTCCTCCCGCTCGGTCTGCTATTAGAATCCCTGTTCCTGAAGTGGTTCTTGGCCCAATCACTCAAGAACTCTCGGAGATGTCCGTTGTTGAACAGCCGGGCCACCTCTTCTCTTAATTTTCGGCAGTCTTCTGTTCTATGGCCATGAGTGTCGTGATATTTGTGCATTAGGTTAGGATCCCTTTGGGCTGGATAGGACTGTAAAGGTCTAGTCCATTTGGTATCTTTGATGTGTCCGATGGCAGATATGATAGCGGCGGCATCGACGTTGAAGTTGTACTCTTATAATCTTGGCGCTTCATTAGGCCCGACGGGTGTCACGACCCAAATTTCTCCTATAGGCCGTGATGGCACCCAACGTTACCGCAAGGCAAGTCAACCGTGAACTAACCGTGTGATTGTTTCTTTTGACAATTTAGAAATAGTTGATTCTTAATTATTTAATAAATAAGATGTGAAAATTTAATAAAATGAGAGATAACCAATTTTAAGAGCAAATGAAATGAAGTAAATAACCAAAAATCATCAAGTGTCTATTAGCATGATCTCCAATACTAGGTGTCACAAGTGTATCGGTTACTAGTAGAATGTACAAAATTACTATACTACTTCTGAAGTGAAATAGACAGAAAGTAAAAGCAAAAGAAAGACTTTGGGTGCTGCAGCACAGGCTCGGAAGGCACCTCACCGCAAAGTCTTGTAGTATCAGGAGTGTGCATCGGGGTGATAACCAGATGCACCTGCCTCAGATCCTGTACGGTTAGTGCAGAAATGTAGCGTGAGTATATAAGCAATAGGTACCCAGTAAATATCTAGTCTAACCTCGACTAAGTAGTGACGAGGGGTCGACTTCGACACTCATTATGGGCTAACAATAAACTATCAACGTATCTAAATAGGCATGGGCTATGTAATTGATAATGAAACCTCAACAACAAGCAATAAATAAACAATTCTTTCATAAATAGCAAATCCCAAATAAATTCCCATAATTTAGTGGTTTTGAACCTCTCGAGTCAATAAAACGATATCAACTATAATTGGGCTCCAAGTATTATTACGCACGAATTATGCCGAGGTCGTACGGCCCGATCCAAAATACATATGCATATTCCGTGTGCACTGCCGAGGGTCGAATGACACAAACCATAGATGCATTTATTAATCTGCCGAGGACAACGACCCTCTCCCATAAGAGTAGTGAAATTTACCTCGCTGCGAAAATACTTGCGACGTGAGTGAACATAGATTTCTCAAAGTTATTATATAATTCTTCAATTCTTTCAAAAAGTAAGGAGTCTAAACAGGCAACATTAAATCTTGAAATTCTCAATCTCAGCTCTATTCAAGACAGTTAATAAGCACAATCAAATAACAGTGTCAACACAGCATGAGGTAAACCTAAGACTAACTGGACATCACATGGAATATAGCTACGCACGGACTCTCGTCACCTAGTGCGTACGTAGCTCCCCACACAAGAAATTTAAAACAAAGCACACCTAAGGGGATGAGTTCCCTCTTACAAGGTTAGAAAGAGACATACCTCATCTCAAAGCTTACTTTCCGATCCATAACTGTGCTTTAAACCCTCAACTCGGCGCCAAACGACTCGAAACTAGTCAAATGTTATATAAAATAATCAATACGTGCTCAAAAGTTCATATTCTAACTATTAAAGTGATTACGCAATCCTAATTGAAAATTTTCTAAAATTCATCTCCTGGCCCACGTGTCCGGATTCTGGAAATTTTTGAAGAAAGTTGTTACCCATAGCCTCACGAACTCAAATATGTAATTTTCACTAAATTCCATAACCGTTTTCGTGGTTAAATCCCATTTTTATCAAAACCCTAGGTTTTCCATCTAAACCCATGATTTCGCAAATTTTACATGTTAAATCTACCCATAATCTATGTATTTAACTCACATTGTGTAGAAGTTACTTACCTCAAAGTGTTAGGTAAAAACCCCTCCCTAAGAGCTCCAAACATCACCCAAGGAATGAAATAAATGAGGTCAAAATACCTCAGTCCCGACTTAAATGTAGTGTTTGCCTTCTGTGATTTCGCACCTGCGGCGCCTAGGCCGCATTTGCAGTACCTCATCTGCCGTGCAAGGTCCGCTTCTGCAAAGCTCCTCAAGCCCAACAAGGGCCACTTCTGCGGATGGGATTTCCGCTCCTGCGGTCCTACTTCTGTGGCGAGCGGGCCGCTCCTGCGGCTTGAGCCACTTCTGCGTCCTCCCCAACCGCACTTGCGCGTTCGTGGGTGCGCACGAAAAACAGCATCTGCAGTCCATGGCCAGACGTTCCAAAGCCGCTTCTGCGATCCAACCCACGCACCTGCAGGCTCGCACCTACGGGCTCGCACCTGCGGCCCAAAGCTTGCAGGTGCAGGCACACCAGAACTGGTGCACTAGCAGCCCTTTTTGAGTTTTAACTCAATTCGCGCATTGTCTGAATGGCCTTTGGGGCCTCCGAGGCCCCGTCCGAACTTGCCAACAAGTTTGAAATCATAAAACAAACTCGCTCAAATCCTCGGAACGCGTAAAACAACATAAAAACTAAGAATCGCACCTCAAACCAAAATGAATTAACTTAGGCACTTCAAGTTCTTCAACTTACTTCGAGCGTGCCGAAAAATACTTAAACTACTCGGAATGACACTAAATTTTGCGTGCAAGTCTTAAATCACTATACGGAGCTATTCCTGGGCTCGGAATTCCCAACGAATCTCGATAACACCAAAACCTATTCCAAACCAAATTTAAAGAACTTAAAAACCTTAAAATAGTCAACTTTCACTATTAAGCGCCGAAACACTCTCGGGCCGTCCAAAACCCTGTTCGAACATACGCCCAAGTCCAAAATAATCATACGAACCTATTGGAACGGTCAAATTTTGATTTTGAGGTCGTTTACTCAAAATGTTGACCGAAGTTAAACTTAGTCTTTTAAAGCCAAACTAAGGAACCAGGTGTCCCGATTTCAACCTGAACCCTTCCAAATCTCGAACTGACCATCCCCGTAAGTCATAAAACAGTAAAAGCACATAAGGGGAGTCTTATTTAGGGAAACGAGGTTTTACAAAGCAAAAAATGACCGGTCAGGTCATTTAATTCTCCACCTCTTAAACAAACGTTCTTCCTCGGACGGGTATAGGATCATACTTGGAGTGCTGAATAAGTGTGGATATATGCTTCGAATGTCCTCCTCGGCCTCCCAAGTCACTTCCTCGACTGGTTGGCCCCTCCATTGAACTTTTACCCCAGAAATCTTCTTGGACCTCAACTGGCGGACCTTTTTGACAACAATGGTAACTGGCTCCTCCTCATAACCTAGGCTCTCATCTAGTGGAACCGTGCTGAAGTCTAACACATGCGACATGTCGGCATGATACCTCCGGAGCATAGACACGAGAAAAACTGAATAAACTCCCAATAGACTGGGAGGTAAAGCAAGCTCATACGCAACCTCCCCAACTCGTCTCAACACCTCAAATGGGCCTATAAACCTTGGGCTCAACTTGCCCTTCTTCCTGAACCTCATGATCCCTTTCATCGGCGAGACTTTCAAGAGAGGACCTTCTCGCCCACCATAAATGATAAATCATGCACCTTCTGATCCGCATAACTCTTCTGTCTGGACTGTGCTGTGCGAAGTTGCTCCTAAATCAACTTTACCTTTTCCAAGGCATCCTTCACCAGGTCAGTACCATATAACTTAGCCTCGACGGGCTCAAACCATCCGATGGGTGAATGAGATCGCCGACCATATAAAGCCTCAAATGGAGCCATCTCAATGCTGGACCAGTAACCTGCTGGCAATTTAGACACCTCGCGACATACTCAACTATGTCCTTCTTCATCCGCCGCCACCAATAATGCTGCCTCAGGTCGCGATACATCTTTGTAGCACTTGGATTAATAGAATACGAGAACTATATGCCTTATCTGAAATCCTTTCCCTCAACCCATCAACATTAGGAACACATATGCGACTCTAGAGTCGCAGAACACCATCCTCATCGATAGTAGCCTCCTTGGCACCACCCTATAGTACTGTCTCTTTTGGAACCAACAAGTGTGGATCATCAAACTGACGAGCCTTGATCTGTTCCAATAATAAAGACTGGGTAACGACACATGCAAGAACTCGGCTGGGCTCTGAAATATCCAACCTCACAAGTCTGTTGGCCAAGGACTGAATGTCCAAAGCCAATGGCCTCTCCTCCGCTGAAATGAATGCTAAGCTACCCATACTCTCCGTCTTCCTGCTCAAGGCATCTGCATCCACATTCTCCTTGCCTGGATGATAAAGGATGGTGATATCGTAGTCCTTTACTAACTCAAGCCACCTGCGCTACCTCAAATTGAGATCCCTTTGCTTGAACAAATGCTGCAAGCTACGATGATCGGTGTAAACCTCACAGGACATCCCATAAAGATAAATCTTCCATATCTTAAGAGCATGAACAATCGCGGCCAACTCCAAATCGTGTACAGGGTAACTCTTCTCGTGGGGCTTCAACTGACATGAAGCATATACAATAACTCGCCCCTCCTACATAATTACATAGCCCAAACCAATGCGTGAAGCGTCGCAATACACGATATACATCCCCTAACCGGAAGGCAACACTAAGACCGGTGCAGAGGTCAATGCCGTCTTGAGCTTCTAAAAATTCACCTTGCAATTATCGGATCAACGGAACGGAGCACCCTTCTGGGTCAATCTAGTCAAAGGTGCTGCAATAAATTAAAAGCCCTCTACAAACTGATGATAATAACCTGCTAACCCCAAGAAGCTCCTGATCTCAGTCGCCGTGGTAGGACGAGGCCAACTCTGAACTGCCTCGATCTTCTTGGTATCCACCTTAATACCATCGCCTGATACAACATGCCCCAAGAATGCAACAGAATCTAACCAAAACTCACACTTGGAGAACTTCGCATATAACTTCTGTTCTCACAAGGTCTAATGCACCACTCTCAAATGCTGCTCGTGCTACTCCATGCTACGCGAGTAGATTAAGATGTCATCAATGAAGGCAATGACAAACGAACTAATGTACGACATGAATACCCTTTTTCATCAAATCCATAAATATCGCTGGGGCGTTAGTCAAACCAAAGGACATCACTACAAACTCATAATGGTCATATCTAGTCTGGAAAGTAATCTTCGGAACATCTGAATCCCGAATCTTCAACTGATGGTACCCCGATCTCAAGTTGATCTTAGAGAACACCCTATCACCCTACAACTAATCAAAAAAATCATCAATACGCAGCAGCGGGTACTTGTTCTTAATGGTGAGTTTATTCAACTGGCGGTAATCAATGCACATCTGCATAATCCCATCTTTCTTTTTTCAAAAATAACACCGGGCCACCCCAAGGTGATACACTTGGTTTGACGAATCCCTTTGCCAGCAACTCCTCAAGTTGTTCCTTCAACTCCTTCAACTCCTTGGGAGCCATGCGGTACGGTGGGATAGACATAGGCTGGGTACCTGGAACCAATTCAATACAGAAATCGATATCACGATCCGGTGGCATTCCTGGAAGATAAGAAGGGAACACATCGGAGAACTCTCGGACTACGGGGACTGAATCAATCGCTGGAGCCTCTGCAGTAGTATCCCGAACATTAGCCAGATAAGCCAAATAACCCTTCTCGACCATGTGTCGAGCCTTCAGAAAAGAGATAACCCGCTAGATGCACTGACAAGTATCGCCAAGGTAAGAGTCTTGGCATGGCAATCAAGGACAGCGTAATGCAGAGATAACCAGTCCATGCCCAGGATGACCTCAAAGTCGGTCATATCAAGCAACAGAAGATCCGCTCTAGTATCATAACCAAGAAATGTGAAAACACAAAACCGATAAATCTGATCCACAACAACAGAATCGCCCACTGGAATGGACACATAAACAGAAGTACCCAAGGACTCTCGAGGAAAATCCAGGACGTGAGCAAATAGAGATAACACATATGAATAGGTAGACCTTGGATCAAATACTACCGAAGCATCTTACCACAGACAGAAATAATACCTGTGATCACGGCATCTGAGGCCACTGCTTCTGGTTTGGCCGGGAAAGCATAGAATCTAGCTGGAGCGCTGACTGGCTGGCCTCCACCTGACTGGCCTGTAACTGGCTGGCCTCCACCTTTAGGACAGCCCCTACCCGTCTACCCTCCGCCTCTGGGCGGCCGGATGGCTGGTGCTGTAATCATGGGTTGATGACCATGCTGTATTGCCTTGCCCCGAAATCTGGGACAAAACCTCTTCATGTGGACAGGATCCCCGCACTTGTAACAACCCCTCGGAGTAATGGACTGTTGCCCTGAAGTCTTACCCTGATGGCCTGAATACCCACCTGAGGAACCCTAAATAGCTTGTGGGCGATAGGAACTCTCTGGCATGGGGCCGAAATAAGGTCGCACTGGAGGACCTCGAGAAGGCGGCAGTGCTGGATATGTGAGCCGACTAGGCTGGCCTCTCCCAAACTGACCCCCGCCCCCAGACGGAGCACTACTGAACCCTTTGGAATAGTGGAACTGCTTGTCCCGTGACATCTGCTCTCAACCCCGTTGACGATAACCCTCAATCCTCCGAGCTATTTCCACAACTAGCTAGTAAGAAGTCCCCATCTCAACCTCCTGGGCCATATTGGCACGAATACCTGAGTGCAACCCCACAACGAACCTCCGTACTCTCTCCGCCTCAGTAGGAAGTATCATAAGTGCATGTGAGACAACTTAGAGGATCTCGCCTCATAATCGATCACTGACATCTAACCCTGCTGGAGCTGTTCAAACTGATACTGCAACTCTTCTCTCTGAGAGGGTGGAATATACTTATCAAAAAAGGTATGCATGAACTGGTCCCAAGTCATGGGAGGAGAACCTGTTGGTCTTGCAAGAAGATAAGACTGCCACCATCTATGGGCCCTGCCCTCCAGCTAGGAAGTAGTAAAGTCCACCCCATGGGATTCTAATATCCTCATGTTGTGCAGTTTGTCCCTGTACCGATCAATGAAATCCTGAGGATCCTCATGCCTCTCACCTCTAAAGACAGGAGGGTGTAGCCTAGTCCATCTATCAGATAGCTTCTGCGGCTCGCCGGCTACAGCTGGTCAGGGTTCAGGCATGGCTGCTGCCACTGGCTGGGCTTCGCCCACGGGTAGTGTGCCCGGGGTCTGATATACAGCAGCTGCATGCCCAGGAGCCTGAGCAGTAGGGGTCTGTGCTCCCCCTCCCGTTTGAGATGTGGCTGGGTTTGCTGGAAATAAACCATCCTGAATCATCCATGAACCGTAGCATACGGCCTATGACCTCCAGGAAGCCCGGTGCTTACATAAAATCTATCGAGGCTGGCTATACTGCAGGCGCCTCACCCTGCTCCTCAATAATGGGATCCTCTACTGGATCCGCTGGTGGCATAGCTGGAGAAACTCTAGGACGTCCTCGTCCTCTACCACGGGTTGGAGCCCTTCCTCGGCCTCTAGCAACAAGGGGAGCAGCTCCTCCTGGGTCTGGAACATCCGGTGTGTGCGTCCTCACCATCTGTGAGAGAATAAGAGATGGATACTTAGTATAACATCAACTACACGATAGGAGATGAGAAAAGAGTATTTTCCTAACACCCTATAATCTCTCGAAGATAAGTACGGACGTCTCAGTACCAATACGCAAGACTCTATTAGGCCTGCTCATAACTTGTGAGACCTTCGTGAACCTAGTGCTCTGATACGATGTTGTCACGACCCAAATTTCTCCTATAGGTCGTAATGGTGCCCAACGTCAAGCGTGAAATAACTATGTGATTTTTTCTTTTAACAGTTTAGAAATAGTTTATTCTTAATTATTGAATAAATAAGATGTGAAAATTTAATAAAATGAGAGATAACCAACTTTAAGAGCAAATGAAATGAACTAAATAACTAAAAATTATCAAGTGTCTACTAGCATGATCTCCAAGACCAGGTGCCACAAGTGTATGAGCTACTAGTTGAATGTACAAAAATACTACACTACTGTCTGAAGTGAAATAGATAGAAAGTAAAAGCAAAAGGAAGACTTCGGGTGCTGCAGAACGGGCTCGGAAGGCAGCTCACCGCAAAGTCTCGTAGTATCAGGAGTGCGCACCGGGATGATAACCTGATGCACCTGCCTTAGATCCTGTACGGTTAGTGCAGAAGTGTAGCGTGAGTATATAAACAATATGTACCCAGTAAATATCTAATCTAACCTCGAAGAAGTAGTGACGAGGGGTCGACTTCAACACTCATTATGGGCTAACAATAAACTATCAAAGTATCTAAATAGGCATGGGCTATGTATTTGATAATGAAACCTCAACAACAAGCAATAAATAAAAAATTCTTTCATAAATAGCAAATCCCAAATAAATTTCCATAATTTAGTGGTTTTGAACCTATCCAGTCAATCAAATGATATCTAGTGTAATTGGGCTCCAAGTATTATTACGCAGAATTAGAGGTCGTATGGCCCGATCCAAAATACATATACATATATTGTGTGCACTGTCGAGGGTCGAATAACACAAACCATAGATGCATCTATTAACCTGCCGAGGCCAACAGCCCGCTCCCATGAGAGTAGTGAAATTTACCTCGCTCGCGGAAATACTTGCGACATGAGTGAACACAGATTTCTCAAAGTTATTATATAATATCTTCAATTCTTTCCAAAAGTAAGGAGTCTAAACAGGAAACTTTAGATCTTGAATTTCTCAATCTCAGCTCTATTCAAGATAATTAATAACCATAATCAAATAACAGTGTCAACACATCATGAGGTAAATCTAAGACTACCTGGACATCACATGGAATATAGTTACGAACGGACTCTCGTCACCTAGTGCGTACGTGGCTCCCCACACAAGAAATTTAAAACAAACCACACCTAAGGGGATGAGTTCCCTCTTACTAGGTTAGAAAAGAGACATACCTCGTCTCAAAGCTTACTTTCCGGTCCACAACTGTGCTTAAACCCTCAACTCGGCGCTAAACGACTCAAAACTAGTCAAATGTTATATAAAATAATCAATACGTGCTCAAAAGTTCATATTCTAACTATTCACGTGATTACCCAATCCCAATTGAAAATTTTCTAAAATTCATCCCCTAGCCCACGTGTCCGGATTCCGGAAATTTTCGAAGAAAGTTGTTACACAGAGCCTCACAAACTCAAATATGTAACTTTCAGTAAATTTTATAACCATTTCATGGTTAAATTCCATTTTTGTCAAAACCTAGGTTTTCCATCTAAACCCATGATTTCGCAAATTGTACATGTTAAATCTACCCATAATCTATGTATTTAACTCAAATTGTGTAGAAGTTACTTACCTCAAAGTGTTAGGTGAAAACCCCTCTCTAAAAGCTCTAAAACTCGCCCACGGAATGAAATAAATGAGGTCAAAATACCTCAGTCCCGACTTAAATGCAGTGTTCTGCCTTCTGTGATATTCGCACCTACAGTGCCTAGGCCGCATTTGCGGTACCGCATTTGCGATGCAAGGTCCGCTTCTACGGGGCTCCTCAAGCTCAACGAGGGCCGCTTCTGCGAATGGGATTTCTGCACCTGTGGTCCCACTTCTGCGGTGAGCGGGCCGCTCCTGTGGCTTGAGCCGCTTCTGCGTCCTCCCTAACCGCACCTGCGCGTTCGTAGGTGCGCATGAAAATCCGCATCTGCAGTCCATGGCCAGATGTTCCAAAGCCGCTTCTGCAACCCAACCCACATAGCTGGGGGCTCACACCTGTGGCCCAAAGCTCGCAGGTGCGGGCACACGAGAACTGGTGCACCAACAGCCCGTTTTGAGTTTTAACTCAATCTGCGCATCGTCCGAATGGCCTCCGGAGCCCCTGAGGCCCCGTCCGAACGTGCCAACAAGTTTGTAATCATAAAATGAACTTGGTCAAACCTTTGGGACGCATAAAACAATATCAAAACTACGAATCACACCTCAAACCAAATTGAATCAACTTAGGAACTTCAAGTTCTTCAACTTACTCCGAGCGCGCCGAAATATACTTAAACTACTCGGAATGACACCAAATTTTGCGTGCAAGTCTTAAATCACTATACGAAACTATTTTCGGGTTGGGAATTACAAAAGGACCTCGATAACACCAAAACCTACTCCTAATCAAATTTAAAGAACTTTAAAACCTTCAAATAGTCAACTTTCACTATTAAGCGCCGAAATGCTTCCTGGTCGTCCAAAACCTGGTTCGAACATACGCCTACTCCAATATCATCATATGAACGTATTGCAACCGTTAAATCCCGATTCCGAGGTCGTTTACTCAAAACGTTGATCGAAGTCAAACTTAGCCTTTTAAAGCCAAACTAAGGAACCAAGTGTTCCGATTTCAGCCCGAACCCTTCCAAATCTCGAACTAACCATCCCTGCAAGTCATAAAATAGTAAGAGCACATACGGGGAGTCTTATTTAGGGGAACGAGATTCTAGAAAGCAAAACGACTGGTCGGGTCGTTACAACGGGCCTGTCGAAGTTGTTTTAACTCATGAATACCCCGTTGCTCTGACCTCGGTCATTTCTCCTTTCATTTATCATAGGGTTCCGCCTGGACCCACTGCTTCTTCGGTCTCCATTGTAGGGTTGATACCGATCCCTGTTTGATCTCGGTTCACGATCAATGTCTCTCTTGACTCTGTCGATGGTTCTGACGGGATACACCGACCCGGAAGGGGCCCCCAGCCGATCATCTTCGACCTTGATTTTCGATTGATACAGGTTATGGAGATCAGCCCATGTGACGGCTGGATATTCTACCAAGTTTTGTTTCAACTGCTGTGAAGCCAACGAGCTCCGAATGTTGAGTCCTTAGGTAAAAGCCTAAACGGCCTAGTCATCAGCGACCGGTGGTAGGTCCATCCATTCCATTTGAAATCGGGACACGAACTCTCTGAGCATCTCATTATCCTTCTGTTTTACTTTGAAAAGGTCTGACTTCCTGGTCTCGGCCTTAATAGCCCTGGCGTGTGCTTTTACGAAGGGATCTGCAAGCATATCAAATGAGTCAATGGAATTAGGAGGTAAGTTGTGGTACCATATCATAACTCTTTTTGACAGGGTCTCCCCAAACGTTTTCAACAAGACAGACTCAATCTCATCATCCTGCAAGTCGTTCCCTTTGATGGCACATGTGTAGGAGGTCACAGGCTTATTTGGGTCGGTCGTTCCGTTGTACTTAGGGATCTCGGGCATGCTGAACTTCTTTGGGATCGGCTTTGGAGCCGCGATCGGAGGAAAAGGTTTTTGAGCGAACTTCTTGGAATCCAAGTCTTTCAATATCGGCGGCGCTCCTGGGATTCGGTCGACCCTGGAATTGTAGGGTCTCGACCTTTTTGTCATTAGCTTCCCTGATTTTACCCATTTTGTCAGTTCCTCGAGCATCTTTATGATCTCGGGGTTAGTCCTTGATTCGTTTTCATTTTTACCTCTCTGCGACTGGTTCATCTCTGCGGGCAACTTCCCGGTATGGGGGTTCAATTCTGCTCGGCGCGCGGATTTGGTTTTGTAACTAGGCTATCGCCGTCTGTTGAGCCTGCAACATTTCGAAGATTACTCGTAAATTGATCCTGTCTCCTCCAATGTTTTGTGTATTTTGGGCTGCTGATTGGGCTCCACTGCGAACGCTATTCTCGGGGTCGGTAGGCAGATTTATGTTGATGGCCACATGTGAGTTAGTGTCAATCGGGTCCGCGACTGGAATTCCCATAGGATCAGCGGGTGATACCTCGTCACTGGGTACTATGTTTATTTTCACTGTGATGACTGGACTCATTGTCAATATGTAAGAGTGTTGACTAAGAGTTTGACATTTTGAGCTTTAACCTGAATTTAGAGACACTTCAAAGAACAAGTGTAAAGTAGTGCGTGTTATGAAAATTTGTATTAAATAACCACTATTATCCTTAGCCTCACGGTGCGTGCCAAACTTTTTACCCTTAAAATTGGATAACATTCATTAATTTGTAAGTGGTTTTAAAGATATGCCGATTAACTTGACACAAAGTGATAAATTAAGTTGCAATTGGAATAAATAACGACAAAGTAAATACAAACCACATGAATTGGACAATTTCAATCTTGGAAGATCAGTCATCCTCGAGCCGGATTCACTTCATCGGTCTCAAGATACAGATGAATAAGAGCTTAAAGAGAAAATAATAATGTATTGCTTTTGAGTGCGTGTTACAATGTATCTTATGAATTATCAGACCCCCTATAGTAGGGGAGTCCTACTTTAGGTACAATTCTATAAGCGGTAAATAAATCTCTTGATTTACTGATTGACGATTCCTTATCGATACGTACCGTGATTCTCGCCGTAATATCTGTCCGATCACAAATATTTCGGACTTCTGTTGGTTACGCTGACAATATTTCTTCGAGGTCGTTTGAGCCAGGTCCGATTCCGGAATTGCGGCCTAGGTGTTCTCAAAGGCAGGTGTTCGGTCCCTGGGTGCTAGCCCAGTGGGACTTAGGGTCGATCTTCAATCCTTTATTGCCACGTTACGAGCCTGATCTATCATGTTATAGGCGAGCTCGATTTTGATCATATACAAATTGTTTTTTCTTGTGATTCTTTTCTCCTTCTTGTTTTAATTCCTTTATTCATAATAGCAAATCAAAGACCACCATGTCGATGGTATCACGGCTTCCCAGTGTTCGATTTTACCCAACTGATGCAGAGTTGATCAGTTTTCTGAAAAAGTTCTTGAAAGGTGAGTCTTTGCCCAGTGAGCTATTCGACTTGCGGAAATCTATGGAGACCGGCCCCCGTGGGAGATTTCTGATCATCCTGAAGAGAAAGTTGCCTACTTTATTTCTCCTTTGAAGAAGCGGAAGGAATCAGATAAAAGGTTTCGTCGAATTTGCGCTAATGGGACATGGAAAGGCCAAACCAGCAGCGATCCTATCAAGAATAGTAAGGGAACTGTTGTGGGATTCAGAAAAAGTTTTGTTTATCGAATTAGAAGTAGTAAAGAATCAAAGCAAGATAAAGTTAATTCGCGGCTTCAGGGAAAACAATATTCATAAACAAGATATTTCTTTCTGCCGAATCTAGAAGAATATCATAACAGAGAGAAATATGAAGAATGGGGTTACTATGGAAGAACAAGATGTTGCTCAAGTAATAGAAGCGATGTTGCGTGAACCTGACTACAACAGTACACAGTCAGCAACAATTTGCCAACAACATCAGATTATGAACGCTGAACAACAGGATAATTATTTGAGAGGACTTAACAAAAACAGCCGAATGTTGACCACTTATGACAAAGATGAAGCTACAATGGAGAATACTACAGCCTGCAGACAAGAAGAAGCATATAGTCAATCTACCCTGGTATTCATGAGCAATATTGTGCTGATCTTTACACAGATAACAGTGACTTCTCAGATCTTAACGCAGATAACAGTGACTTCTTGGAAGCACTAATGAATGGAATAGAAGACATTGTTCCAGATGATTGGTGGCACCAATTCTACTAGGTAGACAGCCATGTAAAAAGGGTTAACTTCTGACATTTGTTAGACATTCTTTTCCCAACTGAAGATAAAATTTATGTTTATTCAAATAAATTTCGTCGTTTCTTTTAAAAAGTCTATCCAGCAAGCACATTATTATCTTCCTTTTTTTGGGCTTATCAGAGAAAGGTTTTATAAATTAACAGGAGTAGTAGTTACTAGTTTGTAAAACTTAGTAATATACAGATCAATTAGTAGTATTGGCTAAAAATATGTAAGCATGCTAAATATTAGAGAAACAAATGCAGCCATTCAAGGGTTAGGAAGCATGCAATGTGGCAAATAATATATTAACTGGAATTAATTAATGTCCAACAAAGACTTTCAGCTAAAAGAAAATTAGGCTCCCAATAGTCTTCACTTTTGAGTTATAAGAATTACAGATAAGTAGGATCCTTGTTTATTGGAATCGTAAGGAAAATGTAGTGAATTTCAGCTGAAAGAAAATTTGGCATTCAAAATTAAAGAACATTATAGTCAATCACAAATTGGGAAGACGTTTCATGCCTAATGCAGAAAAGGACACGTCGGTACATAAAGTACCTTACATTCACGTAAGGGCAGAGTCGCAATACCTAAGACCGTGATGTCAATCACAATTTGGGAAAAAGAACTTGATGAATTATGACATTTTTATCGTCTACGAGGAAAAATAAAAAATAGCCAAATTTATATGTGGTAACTGAAAAATAGTCACCGTTTCAAAAGCAATCGGAATTTAGTCACTTTTCATGTAAAGATAAATCTGAACAAAAATACTGTTTAAAATATGAAAAATATTCCAGCATAATATGCTGGAGTTCGAATTTTTTTACATGTAAACATCCAGCATAACATGCTGGAATTTCATAATGTGCTGGACTTCCAAAATAATATGCTGGAAGTTCATACACAGGTGCTCCATTCTCCAGTATATTATGCTAGAACTTTCCGTGTGCTGGAGTTCAAACACAATATGATGGAAGTTCATACACAGGTGCTCCAATCTCCAGTATATAATGCTAAAACTTGTCGTATTACAGCAAAATAGTGACTATTTTTCAATGGCTTTGCAGACGCTGGATATTTTTCAAGCACTAGTTCGAAAACTGGCTAGCTCGTGCTATTTTAACTCGTCTACGTGGGTCTTTTGTAGGTGAGGCCCATGTAGTTAGGGCTGTCAAATTTGGCCCAAGACTGAATGACCTGCCCAAGGTTGGGCTGTTTATTGACTCGTCCAAAGTTGGGCTGGTTATTGACCCGCCCATTTATAGAACTCAGTTCATCTTGACCCAATTCTTCTAAACCCATTTAAAATTGGGTTGATTTTTATCCCATCTTGATCAAACCCATCTTAGCTCAAATAACTTTTCACTACTAGAAAACAGCAAAAAAACGATCAAAAATTAGCGACCAAAGTTGGTCTGCCAAAAATAGCGACCGAAATTGGTCGCTAAACTTGTAAAAAAAATAAAAAAATAAACTTAAAGACATTACCGACCAAAGTTGGTCGCTACTTGGTCGCCATATTCGTCAACATGTTGACCGGACTGGTCAGACCAATCTGGTCAAAGAAACTTAACAATTTGCGACCAAAGTTGGTCGCTAATGTGGACCCACGTTTGAATTTTGCGACCAAGATTGGTCGCTTATTGAGGGATAAAATTTGGGGGAGATTAGTGACCAACTTTGGTCGCTTATCTGGAAAATATAATTTAATCAGAATATCTGTTTGCGACCAAAGTTGGTCGCTAATGTTAAAGTATATATATTGTCGACCAATTTTGGTCGCTTTCGTGTAAACATTTTGTGAAAATTAAACTCACTTTTGTATTTACTGCATGTCTAAATAATATAAATGTAAGTCGTTAACGCTTTTGTAATACAAGGGATTAATATCCAGTTAAGTTGTACTACGGAGCGTGCATGCGTATCAATATAATATATATATATATATATATATATATATATATATATATATATATATATATAGAGAGAGAGAGAGAGAGAGAGAGAGAGAGAACACGAAGCGCTCGGAACACAGGGACGAGTTCTTTTAGGTATTGATACACTTGTAAGGATAAATCACCGTTATAGTATATATACACACACACACATATATATATATATACATACATATATACACACCTTGGTATGTCGAATATACATTGATATATAATACACTATATTATATAATACACTATTCAATACACTTAGTATATGCAATACTTTTAGTATATATATACTATACTATATTATACTATATATATCGAATATAAATTTAATATTTATATATATATATATATATATATATAAAATTGATATATCAAATATACATTAATATATAATACACTATATTATATAATACAATATTCAATACACTTAGTATATACAATACATTTAGTATATATATACTATACTATATTATACTATATATATATATCGAATATAACTTTAATATATATATATATATATAATTGATATATCGAATATACATTGATATATAATATACTATACTATATAATACACTA